>PCFV01000212.1:0-43766 GCA_002812785.1 Phytophthora litchii | reverse complement strand
CGAATTAGTGACACTAGCTAGTGCTTCTTCTTATATATGCATGTTTTTAATCTTCTCGTTGACTTTGGCCTCTTGAGCGTTGACTTCAGCTTCTCTGGCGTTGACGTACTGCTGCTTGACCACGAGCATTTCCTCCACCTTCTCGAAGAGCTTCATCCGCGCTTTCTGCGTAGCTCTCCCAGCGGCCAGCGCTTTCTCCGATGCTCGGCGTGACTTTTCGTTAGCAGCGGTTGCCTTCTCCTTCGCGATAGTCTCCTTCCCCTTGGCAGTGACCTCTTTTTTTCACATTCAGTGACGATATTGAGAAGCTTCTCGTGTTCGATCTCGAGAAGGTCGTGTTTCTTGCCGAATATCTCCACAAAGCTTGTTGTTGGTGATTTCGCGAATGACACATTTAGTGAGCTGCCCTCTTTGGATATTCAACAGTCGCGCCTATTCATTTGGTCGTATGCGATCTTTTGGTAGTCGTTATAGATACGGTGGTTTCTAGATCTCAAGGTAAGTAAAATATCTTTCGGTTATATTACATTGCGCGTCTCTCCCTTGCACCACAGCTGGCTAGAGAGAGCATTAATTACGCTACATAGCGCGTACAACCATTGCATATAAAGGCCTCCAGAAGGGTTCTAGACGGTCCAGGAGCACACTGTCACGTACTATATAGTACAACCGTCGACACCGATAGCGCTGCAACCAGATATATCGATACTTACAAAGCAAAAAGCTAATGAAAGTTGGAGCGACCAAAGCAGCTAGTAACCTTTCTCTAAGTGATGATGCAATGTAGTTTATATAAGGCGCCCTTCCAAAAGCGAAGTCGAAGCAATTTTTGTAGTCGTTTAGTCCGAGTGTTTGTTGTAAATATGGCTGAAGTAGCATCGAGAATCGCCTACCGCTGATCCGAATCAGACGGTGATGGTGGCTGAGTCAACGTCAGAGCGATCAACCGAGCATAGTGAGAGTGCTCAGTGCAGCGAAGGCGGGCTGCTCTTCCACAAGTTTCCTCAGCGACTCCACAACTCCCGGCCCAGCCAAGTCTGACTTAGGAGTGGCGCCCAAAGTGGCGCCACCTGGTAGACTCGGCTGCAGAGGGGAGGCATGCGAGAGGCCGGTTCAGAATCGGAACCAGCCTCGTGGAAGGTTGTCAGGTCAATGACCGAGATATCTGGACCACCACTGACCCCAGGAGCGCTGGTTCCTTAAACCGGCGACTCAGCGGACGCCTTCACGCCGGAATAGAAATAGCTAGTAAAGTCTGTGGCGAAGGGAAAGACATGTTAGAGGAAGAAGCACACTCTACCAAGCCTAGCGCAAACGTACCGAGGGAACAGATCCTGCAGAATGTGTAGCCATGGTTTTACAGGCAGAGAAGCGTCTAACGGCGAGAAGTCGGCGGTGTGACACGGAGAATGGTGAAGATGGGTTTTGACACTTACCAGCTCGGCTCGTATCATAACCGGGGCAGTTGTGGCGTAGAAAATGTCAGATTTATCTCGATTGAGACTAAGGACTGGTGTTCTACGGTACACGCCTGTCGACTCGGTACTGATGTCTAAGGAGTTGTGGCTCGCGGTACGAACTCGGCTAAAGTGGAGTCTAAGGAACAAGGGCTCACGGTACGAACTAAGCCGCCGAGCCCGTTCAAGAGGAAATCTACCACGCGGACTCTCCCAAGCGGCGTCAAAGATCAGAGATCAAGGTGCGACACGTGGACAAGCTCAACGGTCGCCAGGAAAGCGTCGGAGGCGTCCAAGAGGTCGGCTGAGGGCGAGATCTGTAACGACTCCATTTCACTTGATATTTGTATAGGAACCAATTAGGAATTAGTAAAGGGGCATTAAGTCCCTGGAACATAACAGAGCAGAATTTTCTAGGTCCAAACCAAGTGTACACTCTTCCGGTAAGTCCCTGCACGGGCCGGATTATGTCTGCCGTCAGAACCCGAGAGGTATAACTTGTAGGGTTCTGACTGGTAGCGCCAAGAGAACAAGTCGGCCCGGGGAAGGGCGTGTCTCGCTACACCGAAGAACAAACCCCGCCAATCTCGACGGGTCTGTACGCAGTACAGCCCGGATACCGTTACTCTTCTAGCCAAGTACCCTTTGCCTCGGCGACCCGTAAAAGCGCTACCGCGCCGTCGTCCATCTTTTGGTGGAGGGCACGGGATTCACAACTATTGGCTGGCTTGGTTGGTTGGTACTCGGCGAAGGCGAGACACCAACTGTCCCGGAAGGGCCGAACCGCTAGGGGACAACCCAGCGCAGGCCGACAAACGCCGACTTGACTCGGCGATTGTTGTGGTTGCGTGTTGAGTCCACATCTGACGATTTTGTGTATTCTGCTCTATCACGCTACCCTCAACTACTTACAAAATCACACGTGTTGTCGATCTGACAAACATGGGTGATCATATTAGTCGTCTTCGATCATCCCTGCATGGTCTGCATCAAGAAGTAATGGACGTGCAAGTACACCGGAGACTCAGAGACATGGGCGCGCACAAAAACAGTCTTGCCAATTTTGATGTTGGAGACTTCGTCTTCTGGTCAAGGATTGACCAGCGTCTACCAAATCACAAGCTACTTGGGCACTGAGTCGGGCCGTTCAGAATAACTACTGCTTACCCGCACTCATTTGAGATCGAACATCTAATCATAGGGAAGAAATATGAAGTCTACGCATCTCGTTTGAAGTTCTACGCGGACGTAGATCTCGATTTGATGGAGGAATTGATCGAACTAGTGACAAGCCAGGGAATGTTCCTTGGAGTTGATACACTCCTCGACCATCGATTCAATCAGGCGCTTGGTCGTTGGGAATTACTTGTTTCGTGGATCAGACTCCAAGCAACCGAAACTGCTTGGGGAGCCACTGACCACACTGTTCCACGATGTGCCTGAAAAGGTGAATGAATATGCGCTGGCCAGCGAGGATGACGACCTCCTTCGCCAACTTGACCAGCACAGTCTATATCAAGGTCTGGGGGGAAATGTCGCCATGATTGCGGCCACTACTTCCAGCTTGGCCTCGTTGAAGTGATGTGTCCGCTATAGACACACCAATCAAACGGCATGGCGCGTGCCGCAGGGGCTATCAACATCGGTGGGTTTATGGCATGAAGAATGACTGGTTTGGTGCACGCTGCACAAGCTACGAGTGGGCGCTGCCACGCGTTTTGTTCAATGCACGAAGGAGAGCAGGATGAAGGAAACACAAGGACTCGCAGATTGAGTTAGTTCAGTCAGCTCTCGATTTTCTACCTGTCTTGTTTTGCTCATTGAAAACCTTTCCTTCTGGGGAACACCTGGGCACCGCGACAAGGTCGCTCGAACAATGAAACGGCGTGATCGACCAGCCGGGATTGAAATCACAATGCTCAACGATAAACCGACTGGGAAAGCTTTCAAGATAATCCTGCCGTAAGCCTTCTTATGAAGTTCAAGGAGAACGTGTTTTGCCCTGAACCTCCTGATGGTTTGACGGGGGAACGCGAGACCGAACACCGGGTCGATGGAAAAGAACCGAACCTCACAATGTACCGGCAGCAGTGGCGACAGTCACCAGAGCGGCAACGCGACATTGTATGACGGGTCATCGATATGGTGAAGAAGAAAATCATCCGACCAAGCGTCAGCCCACATGCGGCACCGACGTTATGGGTTCTGAAACCGGTCGGATGGAGAATAGTCCATGATTACCTGTATTTGAATTCCAATACAGTGTGACAAAGCATCTCAATGACACGGAAGGAGGAAAACTTAGACGCGATGGCAGAGGCGTTTTGTTCTCCACGATGGATTTTATCAGGTGCACTTGTGTGAGGAGGGCATTAACTTTACAGCCTTCCAGACGCCAAACGGTTTGGAAGTACGTGGTGTTGTCAATGGAAGTCTGTAACGCGCCTGCAACAATGCACAGACTCACGTCGACGCTCTTCAGAGACTCGAAGAACACGAAATCGTTCTATTATGACATCTGCGTCTTCGCCAAATCCCTAAGAATTGAAGATCACCTAGACGCACTACATGAGACGTTAAACATTCTGCGCAATAACAAGCTTTACGCCAAACTTTCCACGTACGTCTACCATGCCGAAGGGATTCCATGCCTCTGTGATTTTGTAGGACGAAACGGTGTGCACATGGATCCCAACAAGGTGCAGATAATCAAGGACTGACCAGTACCCCTGACCCAAGGGGAGCAGCACAGCTTTCATGGTCTAACTGGTTACGTCCAGCGTTTCTACCCAGAGTACACCTCGCTATCGTCGTCCATGTTCACTATCCTGGAAAAGAAGAACATTGACAGGAACTCGAACATCACCTTGAAGATCAGCAAGGCTTTCGATAGGTAAAGACAATTTTGCCGCGTTTAAGTGGCGCTCTTCAACTCTGAAACCCAAAGAGCATAAACAGCAGCGAAAGTTGTGCCGATGCTACAAGAAAACGGCTTTTTGTGGTACCAATCCCCAGCGGATGACAATCTCCGAATCGTTGCTCCCAACAATGCACGGTCATCTCAGGGGGAGGTTCGGGCGAAGAAGCTGGAGGCTCTGTCACTGATGACACGGTAGACATAACAGGAACAGACTCAGAGGGACCGCCAATTACCAGGCAATCGTAAGGAAGCGAAGGGAAGGATGGTCAGGCGAATCCTAGCGAGAACTGACAGCAGATGACCTCGCGGCTTTCGCTCAAATTCGAGAATGACAAGTCCAGAGGAATGCACAGGGAAAGTGTTACAGGATTGGTCAATAAGGTGACCAATAAGAGATAACCTAGAAAATTCTTGAGTTAGTATCGTATAGTCAATTGTAGAGCGGTCGTGAAAGCTTCTAGAAGCTTCCATCCGCTTGAACTGTGGGGCGGCACTTTGCTTTCTGCGTGTTATCCATAAGAAGCTCCGTACCTTGAAGTAGTAATCATCATTAATTAAACCTAACTTTAATATTGAAATAATGTATGGTAGCTATTACAGATTATATGACTGAAACTTCTCGGTTACTTGCATATTGAAAGTAACATGTGTTGTAGCATTATATAAACACGAAACCTGCAGCTGACGCAGTCCTTGAAAACCTTTCGCACAAATCGGGACAGTTATGCTTTTATTGTCCGGAAGCGCTAGGGAACATCACTAGTCTTTATTAACTTCCAGCACCATTTGAATCATCTCGCGGTTCTTCTGACTGGAGTTACTCAATGGGATTCCCATTGGAAAACAACAGGAAACTCGGACCAGTGAACGTTTCGCACCAATCGACCATCGAATACTGGCGATGCGCAGCTGCTCAACTTCAACTGTGACGTCGCCCTGTGACGTCACAGTTTATCTGTGTGTTTCCAATGATGCAGCCACATTTTCATTGGTCACGAACGCCGACCTTGATTGGTCTAAAATGCGAGGTATCGTACTTAGTCGATGCTGTTGCAGTGGATTGCTCGCAGCTCGCCATATCGTAGCTGCTCACTTTCGAGCTTACCCCTTCGTCTCCGTATCACCATGGACAGTCTCAGCACCAGCAGCACAAGCGCACAGCAGCAGCTCCGCTCGTTCATGGCACTTCCTGCAGACGACGAAATGGCGCAGCTGATCCTCGAGGTAGTATCTTTTGAATTGGTGACAGGGTCATTGACTAATTGGCTGCCTCTGTTGCGACACTAACAGGAACTTTCGTTCTCGAGGTGCTCGTTCACGGGTGTGGCGGCAGAGATCGCCAACTCACCATCGAGCATGTCGGCGTCGGGGCTCAACTCGATTTGCGAGGAGGACGAGGAGGAAGAATAGACGACGTGCTGCCAGACGCAGGCAATACATAGATAATCACGCGGCGGGAGGCCCCGCGCGCACCCGAGCGGCGAATATAGTGTGTGCAGCTACGCTACAGGGTAGTCGACAGCGCAGAGGACTACGATTGCAACGCGCTATTTATTGGAACATGGAGTCTGTTTTTAGTTCTGATGGTGGTCACAGTTGAGTTTGTTCTGGCGGTGCTGGAGTAGCATTGCGTTGCTCTTGTTGCCATAGGCGACTCCGTGTAGTGCAGCCACGCCATTGCTGGCCACCAGAAAACTGCGTCATCGCTGCTTGGACGTCGGCGTCATGGTCATTATCCTCTCGGATGAGCAATGAATCGCTCTCTTCCGGCGAGCGATTACGCAGCTGATCCCACGTATTGGAGTGCATGGATCTTGCGGATCTTATGCGTGCTTCAACTAAAACTGTTAAAACTGAGGATGGCGTTCATTAGGGGGAGGAGCTCGTTCTAAAAACTCATGCTAGACGCTGACCATCAGTGCCTTCATTTGGCTGCCTCGCGGAGCATCTTACTGGAGGCGTTATTGCTTTCGATCCAGGCGGACACGTCTGCAGGCATGGGCGGGCTGGTCTCTTCGTCGGATAGCAGTGCTGGCAGCTTTGCGACAATCTGCGCGGGGCTCAGCGCACCCAGCACCGTGTTCTTCACCAGCACAATGGCGTTCACAAAGTTGTCCTTGGCACCCTTGGTCACGAAGCGATGCTCGACGTAGAAGGCACGCTTGTCCCAGCAGATGAGTCGCGACTCCAGCGTGTAGGCCTGCCCGAAGGACAGCTCGCGTCGGTAGCGCACGGTCTGTGAGCCCACCACAAGGTTGCCGCCTGCAGCAGTCACCACCTTCCACACGCCATTGTGCTGGTATGACCAGTAGAAGAGTTAATCCCACAGCTGTGCTTCTCAATCAGCTCAATCTCAAGGTCGTACCTGCCACAGATCGCGGCGCCCGAAGCCGCACTCACGGAGGAAGCGCGCGTTGTTGCAGTGACCATTGCGATCAATGTCCATGAGTCCAATGCGGCCCTTTGACTTGCTCACTGCGAACAAGTGGCGACGAGGTCCGCGAGGCGAGGGTGTGAGCGCGTTGAGTCCCATGCGCAGGAAGTACCAGAAGTCACAGAAGGCGAAGCTGGAGAGCGCACCCACACCCAGCGCCGTGATGCCACTCGCTCCACCCACAAAGTAAGTCAGTGCCGACACGGCTGTCGGTGGCATCGCCAGGAGCATGAACGCCAACACCTTGCGGGACAGCACCATGGCGAATTGATGAGTGTGCCGGGCACCAAATGATTGACAAAATGTAGCCATCTCATAAAGTGATGTGGCCAACACCAATTGACGTTTCCATCATTCTCATTGGCTATTAATACAAATACAACTCGGTGAGTCTAAAACGAACGTGATGGAGGCACAGGCTCGCGCGCTGGAGGAGGAGGTGCGGCAACTATGCGAGCAGGAGCAGAGCAAGGAGACGGCGCTACTCAAGCAGCGTCTCTACAGTCGCGTGGGTCAGTTCCTCATGGGCAGTATGGACATGCGCCACTGGTGGTGCGGCTACTCTCCGCTCATGGTCTTCATGATGCGTGTGCTGGAGCTCTACCCATCGTCTGAGAGCGTCTGTGTCTTCTACAAGAGGATGGAGCAACAGATTGGCGCGTGTCATAAATGGTAGAGCACAGAATGTCACTACAGAAATTTTGTAGGAGTACTAAGCTATTGCACTTTTGATACTGTAGTGTGGATATCTACCATGCCTCCATGCCGAGTGTCCACGTCGAGCTCGAGTTCGAGTTCACACCCGAGTCAATTAAGGCGTTCTTTGTCAAGCTGCAAGGCCTGGATGCAGACCGAGTCCAGCGTCAACTGACAGACAAGTCGATGGGCATGGCTACTGCCCTCCGTGAGACGTCGGAATCTGTAGCACTGACGCTGTACGAAGTACTTAGCCAGCGACGACTGCTGTCAGATTTCCGTATTGTGCGGGTGCTATCAAGAGTGAGTGATGGTTTGGTGAGATGGATTATTAGGACCAGGAATTGATTTTTTTGTTTTCAGTGGGTTTCATCTCGGTTTTCAGATGTGGAAGTTAACCAGAGCCTGGAGAGCCTACGGGGATGTGCTGGACTTTATCAATTGCTGGTGTCGCCAGACCCTGCAGTGAGGTGCGTAGTTCTTTCCAATTGCTCAAGACATAGTAATAGTTCGTGCTCGTTGTGTGAGGATAACAGCATCTTTGTTGCAGAGAATGGGCCAAGAAAATGGTAACACACTTCGGGAATATTCAGCTTACTGGCGATAATGGTGAAGATCGGTATTTCCTCGATGTGATGGAGGAGTGGGTGTACATACTGGAAAATGAAGCATTCAATAAACCTATGCTCTCGCTGGACTTAAGAACAACAGAGGACCTCCAAGACGTGAGTACACTTGGACAAGGTTTGGCTCCCACGATTAATCATCATCATATTTTTGTAATAGTTCTTGGAACCGACAAACTGTATCAAGACCCCCACAAAACAGATTCTCTGGTCTGCACTTGACCATGTGATGCAGGTAAAGTATAACCCCGTATCATCTTTAAGTTTATATGTGGTGATGTATTCGAACATTGGGTGATTTGGTGTGCAAAGCAAATGGACGTACACAGCTTGGAAACAATGTTAGACTCGTTCGACACCATCCCGGACATCGTCTTCAACTATTTACAGGAGGCAGACCCTTCAGGAGACCAGGCCATTACGTTAGTGGTACGCGTCAAATGACATTGATATGCATCGTTCACGACCACATGATTCTCACGTCTTGTTTCTTGGTTGATGTAGGTATCCAAGTGTTTTGCAGTTCTTCTGCGCTGTCTTGGTCATCGTTTTTGGAACCACTGTGTAAACTCTCCGGAAATTGTTCTCGATGTGGTCATGCAGCATTGTCGTCTACCATCGTGGCGTGTGTATGTTACGAAACAGTTTCTTGAGCTCCTACCTCCGTTGCTGGTGGCAATGCGACCGCCTCAAATATCTAGCCAAGCGGTACGTACTAAAAGTATGATCGTTGAATTACTATGTGCAAATGATCTGACACGTGGTTCTCAATTTTGGAAGGCCAACCAAGAAAAACTTAAATTTTATTTGAAGACGCGCAGAAACATTCTGCGCTTTTTAATTGTCGAGGATCTCCGTCCAGTGCATTATGATACAATTGCCATCATCGCATTATCGCGGGCAACATTTACCATCTTAAGCGATTGCTACGAACACCGAACGCTTGGTTCTGTGAAAAATAAGCGTGAGAGCGGACGAGATGAAGGAGCGCTGTCAGAATCAATCTCTATAGACTATTCGGTCTCAGAAAGTGCCTTCTGGTGGCCGTGCGGCTCAGAAGCTAATGGGGATACCAATGATCAATTGGGGAAGCTGTGGATGAATCACCTATTTGACATTGTTGTCAAGCCTAATAATGTCGAGTCACTTGTTGACTTGGCAGCAGAGACGACAGCTCTCATTTTGAGCAAGCATTTGCAACTTGCTCGTGATGTTGTGTATTCGAATATTGTCGCAAACAATGGGGAAACATTGGCATCGATTGAAGCTGTCACTAAGGGAAAACCTATCATCACCGACTTGCTGAGGAAGTTATGCTCGTGGGAAGCAATCACGACTATACCACTTCAACTTCATGGAGCACTTTTCGAGTCAATTGGCGGGATTTCTGAGCTGCTAAATAGTGTGGATGCTCAAATTAATTCCGGTGATAAGCTTCAACACATTGCAAATATTTTACAAAAGCACGAGGCGCTGACCCAGCAATATCTGCAGAGAATGTGCGACGAAGTGCTTTTGAAGGGCTTAGCTAATCCATTTGGGTTTCCTGTTGTGTCGCAGCATATTAGTGCTTGCTATCTGAGTCCAACAATTAATGTTGATCAACAGATCAAAAGGTATGTTCGATTGAATTTACCGCTGACGACAAATAGCTAAATATTATGTCATCTTTGTGCTATTGCGATAGATTAATCGGCCAATATGCTGCTGACAAGAAGAGACCGACACAAGTACCCTCTCCACTAGAAGCCCTTCTCATTTCTGTTCATCGAAATGCTGAGGCGTTTTTACGTGGCCAGCTCTCCATGCTTCAGTCAATGCGCCTCTATGGATTTTCACAAGCAATATGTTTGCCAGCCGTGAAAAAGCTTATTTTTGTGTGGTCCCGTGTCTTTGACATGCTTGGCGGTGACCTCGAGAAAGCATTCCAAAAAGCGTCGAATACGAAAGCTACGTCTTCGTCGTCGTACCAGGTTACGGATACTGGTATTGCAGCTGCACATTTACTGAAACTTCCAAGTTTGATCAATGACTTTTTGATCGTTCTGCTGTCAAACGTGTTCGACCCGAAAACGAAGCTGACTGTGGAGATCACAGAAGCAACTCGAGTTCAGTGTCTCGACTTCGGAATCTCATTCTGGAAATTCTGGACGTCAGTATTGAAAGATTCAAGTGTGTCCAGCAAGCGAGTGGTAGGGCTCATTACTCCTTTGGTTGAGTGTATAGCAAGGGGATCAGCGTCTGAGAAAAAACGGTCTGCTGAATTGTTGATGACAGTTTTGGGATGCCTCTTGAAAGGAAATACCCGTCTAAACGAAGCAACTTTAGCTATGATTGACAGCATAAAGGGCGAGGCAGCAGCAATCGAGTCCAAACAATCTACTGACTTTGGTCGAATGACTAAGAAATTTCGTCAGCTGGATCAAACCTCAACCTTTTCCACGAGTCGCTCATCAGGATCAAGTGGTATGCAAAACTTTGTGGACTTGACCGCTCGGTCAAAATCTAAGCTGCCACCGAAGGCTAGACCTTCTGCGAGTTTGTTTAATTCCACGACACGACCAATGAGTGGGAAATCTGCTGCTCGAACTCAAAGCCGCACATTGGTCGATCTCACAGGTATCGATGAAGTATCTCATGAAGCAGCAGCTAGAAAGCATCATAGTTTCTATTCCGAAGAAGAGTATCGTACACCCTCAAAGAGGGAACCTTCTCCTAAAGGACAGACCCCAACATCTAAGACACCATTCGATATGGCCCAAGTCATCAAGGGAATTTCACACTCGCATCCAGGCTCAAACAAGACAATTCGATCAGAGCGACCAAGGAACCAAGTTAACGGAAGTGCGCCAGAACCACAGGAAGAGGAGGACGAAGAAGAAGATTCTGAATTGCGGTTCGCAGCACTATTTCATCGGATCAAGACAACACGAAAGCCCATCGCGGTTTGTTCGTTATTGCCATTTTATCGGCAGTTGCTTCAAGTTTGCATGCCTGTCCTTTTATCTGGCGAATTCCAAAACGAACGATCTGACAAGGAGTTGGAGGTACCTGGTTTAAGTTTCAAAAAGAGCGCTGAATATGTCCGAGCTTTCCTGCCCCTAATGCTAGAAGAATGTAACAACGAAGTTCAAGAGGGGCTTCGAAAATGTTCTTACGGTAACGGGGGTCATCTACTGCGCTATGAGTCTGAAAAACCTCGTGAAGGAATGCGGTGTATTAGTTTCAGCATTGTCCAGAAAGACGAGGGATTATTAGCAAGCTTGCAGTCAAAATTCGGGGGCAAAGGCCGGCAGAGCAGAGGCTTCAACGAGAAACTGTTCCGGAATGGTGATGTGGTTCTCTTGCAGATTTCTGTTGGAAGTCAAAACCAAAATGGTTTTATGGGGAAACGTGAATTTTTGGGGGTGATTTTGATCAGCGAGACCGAAAAGGGACGGAGGCAATCATCGTCAACGAAAAAGAGCAGTAAGAATGAAGAAGAAGAGTCCGTAAAGGTACTCTTCCTAAACGATGGGGAGTTGGACAACGCGACATCAAGTGTGCGCTCATTCTCAACTGAAGTATTGGCAGCGAGTGCAATCGCAGATTCAGAGTGGAAGGTAAACCCACTCTGTAATTTGGTTACTTCTGCGCGTGAGTATATTGCGCTTCGATCAGTTGACATGCTCCCCGAGCACTTGAGAACAGGCATCCTCACTCCAGAAGCTTACAAGTCTACACAATCAGAGCTCCTTACAATCACGTCCGTGTTGGACGAATTACGAGGGAGCAAATCAAGCGAAAGTTGCGCAAAAATCGTGAAGCTTCTCAAGCGCCTTGATAAGATGGACGTGAAGTTGACAGATTTGAGAGTAAGTGCTCTCACTGCATGATGCATTGACGATATACTGACATTTTTCCTTCAGTCTACAAGTATAGGGAAAGCTGTTAACAAGCTGCGGAAGTACGATGACGCACAAGTCAAAGGTCTCTCAGTAAAACTAAAAGAGAAGTGGACGAGTCTTATGGATAAAAAAGACGTCTTGGAGCATGCCCCTCGCTTTTTATCTCCTGAACTGTGGGAGGCAATCAAGCCCCAGTACAATTCATCCCAGCTACAGTCTATTCACAGCGTGCTGAATAACTACAGTATGGGGGTATCCCTGCTTCAAGGTCCTCCAGGAACAGGCAAGACAAAAACGATTATGGGCCTCCTCAGCGGCTTATTGTCGTTGCGGCTACCAGCTACTGCAGTGATGCCGATGATTACTCCGAAAAACAGCCCTAACGCTCAAGGAAGCGGTTCCAAGGGAAACTTCAACAACTTCGAAGCTGCTCGATCTCGTGATGTGAATGCTGAACAACCTGGTGGACAGACATCATCTCGGGCTGCAGCATCGACTTTTTCTTTGAGCGGGGTTACGTCAGCTCTGGGGAGTATTCTACGTCGTCCTTCAGACCCTTCTTCGGCTGTACCAAGTCGAACAACCATTCAGTCACTCAAGAATGTCGGTTCATCACGCAGTCGACTGGAAAACAAACTATCTAATCGGACACAGCATACAAGTTCAAGTTTGGTGGTAAAGCGCCGTATTGTATCAAGAGCTGCGTCAGAGCGCTCGGCAAGTCGAACGAACAACATACTTCTATGTGCTCCATCCAATGGTGCAGTTAATGAGCTGGTGCTTCGAATCGTTACAGACGGGTTGATGGATAGCAATGGTAACATCACAAAAGTCCGAGCGCCGAGCGTGCATCCGGAGTCTCTCTCTGAGGAAAGGATCTCGATTGTCCGCCTCGGAAATGCAGGTGAAGATGCGTCTGAGATTGTAAATTCTGTCTGCTTACCACATATTATCCGGCGTGAGATGGCGATTCATCCGAAGGCAATGCAATTGCACTCACTACAAGATACACAGCGGCAATTACGGAGCTCTATCCATGATTTTCACAACAAACCGGAAGACAACAATGGCCAGAAGAAGGATCGAAAGGCACTAGCAAAGATGCATCAGCAGCTAACCGAATGTTCTGGTAAAATCCGACGCTTGCGTGATGAAGTGACTGCAATTCGGTCCAAAATGACTGAAGCTATTTTGTCCAAGGCAAGCATTATTGCGTGTACGCTATCAAAGGCTGGAAGTGGCGATTTTGCGGAACTGAAGCATGGCTTTGATGCCCTCATTATTGACGAAGCAGCACAAGCTGTAGAACTAAGCACTCTTGTTCCGATTCGGGAGCGAGTAGCGCGTGTAGTCTTGGTTGGCGATCCTAAACAGCTACCTGCTACAGTGAAAAGCGTTGTGGCGGCCAATGCGCGATATGATCGTTCGCTTTTTGAGCGAATAGCGGAGAGTGGGGTTGCACCATCAATGCTTCGAGTACAATATCGAATGCATCCTTTCTTGCGGGACTTCCCGTCAAAGAGATTTTACGGAGGAATGCTAACCGATGGACCCAGCGTTATGGAGCGAGTTCAGAAGGTATGCCCTGGTGTATATGCACGTACCAGTTTTCAGCCCTTCCTGCTGTATGATATCGGCCACACACAAGAGGAAGATATGAATGGGTCGAAATATAATCGTGTGGAGGCAGCATTTTGCATCAGCTTGTGTCAGAACATGTTCGAATCCTGTGGAGACGTACGCACCAATAAATGGAATGTCGGATTCGTGTCTCCATACAAGGAACAAGTGCGAGTACTTCGACAAGAAATTACGCGATCTGGTATACCAACGAATGTTTCGATCGAAGTGAACACGGTGGATGGCTTTCAGGGTCGAGAAAAAGATGTGATTGTGTTTTCGTGTGTTCGATCGTCTAAGCGTGGTGGCATTGGTTTCTTGCGTGATATACGACGACTGAATGTGGCAATCACGCGAGCGCGATTTTGCCTATATGTGGTTGGCGACGTGAACACGCTAGTGCGCGATGAAACATGGGCTGCTCTAGTTAAGAGTGCTCACGATCGCAAGCTAATTATTCGAACCGAAGGGGAGTCATTTCCTAGTGTTGCGAAGAAGCTTGAAGGCAACCAATATCGCGAGTTGGCAGAACACTTCAAATCGATGCACGAAAAACTGGCTCAAAAATCAATTTCTGTGATACCAACCAAGACAAGTGCAAGTGATCTTGGTGATGGTATTAAAGATAACCTGAAACCAGTAGAGAAAGCTTGCGATGTGAAGACAAATGACCTATCAACTAACAACACTGAAGTGCGGATGTCACCCCAGGGCAAGAGTAAAGAGGCGAATCACCTCAAGGTATCTGTTGACGACGAGGACTGTGGACAAACTAAATCACGGATGGGATCTGCACACGATCAAAATGAAACTCATCAAGCATCGAAACAACCTACCGACAGCCACAAAAGACCAGCGGACGATTCTTCTCAGGCAACAAATCTCAAGAAGCAGCGCACATCGGTGACGGCAGCACCCTCTGCAGCGGACTTGCGAGGTCAATACGAGATTCGAAGCTTTCGGCACCGTAGTAGCTCATCGACGACAGATTCACGTCGGCGTGATGATTACAGGTCTCATGAGAGAGGTACCGACCAACGTAGGCGTGAGTACAAGGACTATTCGAGAAGGGAGGTCCAACATGGCGAACCCAGAAGATCTCGCGACTACAAAGAATCGTATCATAGAGACCAAAGCGATCGAAGAAGTGAAGGAACACAGAGCAACCAATACCGCAGGGATAATCGTCGTGACCGTGACAATCGAAGCAAATACGCATCCACAGTAGCGCGTAGCTCATCCCGATCTCCATCAGCTTCGCTTACTAGCAATGGTCCACAGTCCATTTCTGAAAAAGAATTTTGTCAGGTAAATGAGCCACTTGCTCCCTCGAAATCCGACCGCATGCGTCCAAATGCCCCACAGATGAGAGGAAAACGGCCGTATCAAGAATCAAGTTACCCCCCAGCGCACCCTGACCATCGGAACCGTGATCATTTATCCCATCGGCGTGATGATCGAGGCAGGAACAGTTATCGTACCGTGACAAATGAGTCAAGCGCTAACGTAAAACATAGCAAAAGGGCTCCCACGAGAAGTACCAACGTGCTGAGTAATATCCTCGGCACCGCTAAAAAATTGGCAAGCTCTACCTCGCGTGTGAACGACAAGGCCAATCCACGCAGCTCCGAGTTCTCGTAACACAACGCGATCTGTTGTCCAAGATGCTGTCCAAGTGAGCTGAAGACAATAAGTATGCATTGCACTGGTGCTTCTCTCCATCAATCGAAAATAATTGGTCTTCACTCTTAAAGGACTAAACGCATTAATGCGGCACCCACAGCCATGATGGTACCAGCAAAACCCACCGCGTACTGCAACATGCGCTTCTCCACTTTTTCCATCGACAGTCGTAGTTCGTTCAAGGTCTCATCCTCGGCTTGCTTCTGCAGCAAAAACTTCTTCTCAAGCTCTGCGATCTCCATGCGGATTTTGTCGAAGTCGATCTTCTCCAGCATGCGAATATCCTGCTTTAGCGTGTTGAAGTCGCGCTCCAGGAGCTCTCGCGAGTGACGCTGTGCAATATCTACAAAGTATCTCAACTATAAAGTCAACAGGTTGTCACCTCAACGTACTCAGCAAGTTCAGTTTACCAAACTTAAGAGTGGAGTTAAAGACTCGTTCCGACAGCTCCGCCTTGAGCTCTACATGCTCGGATTTCGTTGCCAACTTAAATGAGAGCAAAGCCATTAGCACGTGGTTCGACGAAAGGAATAACGTAGTACTTACAATGCGTGATTGAGCTTCTAATGAGTCAGCCATGGCGTCTTTCATCACTTGCAGAATCGCTTCCGATTGACCAGCCGTGAAACCTGCAGCAACGAGCAACAGTCAGCACACCAGTCCCAGATCTAGTGAGATTAGCTACTTGAACCATTTTCCTGCAGACTCTTGACTACGTTGTGAGTATCAAAGTGCAATGGGGTGTCACTGCCAGTGGTGGTGAAGCAGCGACGGCCAATCGGCGTCATGCCAACTTGAAGAGCAGGACGAGTGATCAGCAGCTCGTGATGCATTGATTTGGTGCTGAGCGAGGGTTTCACGAGGCCACCCGTTGTGTACGTCTGTGGCGCAGATACAAGACCCTGGAAGTGGGGCAGTGCGAGCGCCCGTGCGCGCGGGGTAGCAGGAACGACACGGGCAAGCATTTTGAGATCTGTGCGGCTGGAAGAGCAGTTTAACTGTTTGCGCAAACAAAAGGAGACCACAAGAAAATGTCCATGTGGACACTAGAAGATCATGGGCGGATGTTAGTAGTCTCTCAATTTGTCATTGTCACTCATAAGGTATTGTCTGTCCCTGTATCGAGCGGAGAAGTACATGTAGCAGCAGGCTGGGCGTTCCCTCGCGTCTTGCCCGAGTCGGCCTACTTACCTCCTGCTCGCCACGCTACAGGCGTGGCTTAGTGGTAACCAGACACCTCCTGGAAGTGACCGCCGGGGTTGAATTTGAGGAGGAAGTTAGGCGCCTCCTTCTCCAGCGGAGTTGGCTCCACGTCGAGCTCGCGCAGACCAGGCAGGTCCGACGTCTTGACCTCGTTCAAGCTGAGACGCGTAGCCCAGTCGCGGGTGAACTTGGGATCCGGGAACTGCTCGCAGAAGTAGCCAATGGCCTGAGCCACGGGCAGTGGCAGGTTGACCAGTCGCGGGTTCCGCTTAGTGATGTCGAACACGTAGTCGGCCAGCTCCTTGTACGTGAACTCCTCGTCTCCGACGAACTCGAAAGTCTTTCCCTGGATGGTCTCGTCCTGCGTGATATGGTAAATGGCCTTAGCCACGTCGTTGACGAACACGGGCTGAATGACAGCGTCGCCATTGTCCACAACAGGCACACCGCCGTAGTTGAGGCGGTTGCCCATCCAAACGAGTAGTCGGTCTTCAGGGCCGAACATGTTGGACGGGCGTACAATGTTGGCGTCAGGGAAGGCCTTACGAACAGCGACCTCGCCACGGAACTTGGAGGCGGCCCACTCAGAGGGCGAGTTGGGCTGGGCCAGCAATGACGACACGTGCACCATACGGGGCACGCCGGCCTCCTTGGCCACCTCAGCGATGGTACGGGCAACGTCCACATGCACTTCATCGTACGTGTAGTTGATCCACCAGGGCAGAATGTGCTTGGTCTGGTAGTGCTTGCCGATGAGGTTAATGACAATGTCGGAGCCCTCGACGGCCTCGAAGATCGAGTCACGGTCACGCGGGTGGATTGGCTGTTGCGCTACGTTGCCCAGATCTGCCGACACGCGCAGGTGCGACACCTCCGAGTCGTCTCCGCGGTACGGTACGACGTATCCATTTCCGTTTAGGCCTGAGTATTACATGGTAAAGATTAGGAATTTGTTATTGTGGATGGACCGCCAGGACGGGATGAAGAAGAATGGTTCTAGACGCACCCAAGTGCGCGCACACGTAGCGGCCCAGGAAGCCCGTGCATCCAAAGACTGTGGCCGTAATGCCGTCGCCACGCACGCGTCCCACAGGGTGGCGCAGAGCCGCCTTGGCCATAGGAGAAAGCGCCGACATAACTCCGCCCTAGGTCTCTTCCAAGTTTGCCCAGCAAAATGTGCGGCCGCTACCGTCTCCTTTCGCGCAACGTTCACGCGACAGCATTGAACGAATGGGGTGGTCCACATGCTATGAAGTCTTGCGTAACTACGTGGACCACACGTCCTACAGTCACTTTTCTTAGCCGTGCCATCATTATCCCTGAAGTTGCATAGTCCCCCTTCTTGGTCCAAGTGCATTGGAGAGGAACTACCTGAGGCGATAGAGTATTGGTCGCAAGAAGTAATTGAGCTCACAGCATCAGCTGCAGCAGTATCAGTCTTCATACTTTCGTCAAGAGCAACAACCGACCGAGTATCAGACGGTGGACATGAAGCTCGTGGGCAAGAAGGAGCAGGCCTACGCGTCATTGGACATGGAGTCTCCACATCCGACGCCCACACGACGCAGCAACTCCAACCTCTCGAATATACAGCTATCACCCTCGGGTGCCTCCACTATCTCCATGAGCTCAGAGCGCGGCAGCGCTTTCAGCAGCCATGACAGCGTCCAACCCTTCTATAATAGCGTAGCCAACGACATTTTGGCGGCGCTGGATGGACCCGTGCGGCAACTTGCATTTGAGACGAAAGGTGCGCTGCTAGCGACTGGGTGAGTGGAATACTGAACCATGTGAATGAATTTTGTGCTAATATATCTGGAATGATGCAGATTGGCAGCGGCGTGTTACTTGCTGGCTTGGTTCCAGGCTGTACTTATCCCTTTCTTCCTTGCTATTTTCCTCATGTGAGTAATGTGCTGTTGGTTAAGTTATACATGAAGATTGACTAACTTTTTACGAACAGGTACCTTGTGGACCCGTTAGTGGAAGTGATTGATGTTTCGCCGAAGTATTTCCTTTGCGTTTGTACATCACGCGGACGTCATGCCCGACGGAAGTCACGAGGTTGCTCGCGTGCTTTTGCGTCGCTTGTGGCGGTCAGCCTGGTGTGCGTGTTCTTCGGGCTGCTGGGCTACATCACTGTGCTTTCGGTCCATGCACTGGATGCTAGCGCTTATCAGACGGGATACAACCACCTGGTTTCAGGTGTGGAAAGCATCCTTGAACAGATTGGACTTCCGGTGAATATTACGACGACGCTGCACGACAATGTTGACAAGTTAGCGCGCATTGTAGTCACAGAAACGATGGACCTACTGTCTGTTATGTTTGTGACACTTATTTACCTAACGTATTTCCTGTGCACTCGCACTCGTGCAAGTGATGCTGGAGGCGTATGGTCCAAGATCGACCACGATATTCAGCGTTTCGTGACATTAAAGTGCTTTCTCTCGTTGTTCGTGGCTCTACTGGTTACGATCGTATACGTCTCGTTAAACGTGGGTTTGGCCATCGTATGGGGCATGCTGACGTTTATCTTAAACTGGATCCCCAACGTTGGAGCTATGATTGCGTCCGTTGCACCAATCTGCATTATTGCCATCACACCATCCGACTTAATGAACCCCATGGAAAAGTTTTTGGCCGTGGTTCTTCCAATGTGCTTTCACATGTTCGTGGGTAATTTCGTGGAACCAAAAGTTTTTGGCCGAAAACTTGAGATCGACCCTGTGATCGTGATTTTGTCGCTTTCAGCATGGGGACTTCTTTGGGGAGTTGTGGGCATGATGCTGTCTGTTCCCCTGACTGCCGCAGCCAAAATTATGCTGAGCCACCTCAAACTGTGGCCTGAGTTCGTGGCTCTAGTGGAAGGAACGTACTTCACACGATTTGGTAACAAGGCTGCCGGTTATAAGAAGGAGGAGGACGACAGTAAGGATTTTGAAACGATGGAGGTGCGCACGGAAAGTGAGAAAGATCGTGCAAATGGAACCCACATGCGGGCATAATATCAAACATCAAACAGGTAGCTGCATTTTCTTTTGTCTACTTGTATTGATTTATTTGCTATCTTGTAGCATGTAGAGTCAAAAAGATGCTGAGCGTTAAAGGAGCTACCCACATCAGTGTTGGTCGTGTGGATGCAGAGGGGTCTTGCAGGCATTTGCATTTCGAGGCTGCCTCCTCTTCGCCATACTCATCCCGACAAAGCTGCTCATCTATAATCTCGACGGGGTAGCCTTCGTAGTTTGGTGGCTTCGCGGCTCGGTTGTCGTTCAAAAACATGAGTACGCCATCACACGTATGTCGCGAGGCATTACAAGGTACGTCGTTGAAGCCTGTTGGTGTGTGTGCATCACCGCATCCCGAGTTAGAGCAATACCACGTAGATGTTGTGTTGTCCTGGCAAATATGCTGCTGATCTTCGCAGCCAGTCCACACTTTGTGAGGAACTACTGGCGAGTTCGGTGAGCAGATCGTTTCGCGACTGTCAGGTAGCAGCAGTCCGCAGTCTGAAAAGAGCTTCGGAGCCATGTTAATCGCCACACTAGCGCAGATTTTGACCGTCTTGGTGCTCGTGTCGAAAAAGTGAGTATCCAGAGGTTTTGTGAAGTGTGTGGGCTCTTCCGGGTCGCACGCGTAGCAGAATGCCAAGGACAGGAAGCGCTTGGCAACATTCTGGAACTTCTCACACGCTGGCCCGGCTTCAATCAGTGCGAGGAACTTGCTGTTGATGTCTGCGTCATGGACTGGAAGACAGCAGCTCTTGGATTGGTACCAGTTACAGAACACCAGAGGCTGGACATTCTGTAGATGAACAGCAGCACATTTAATTCCATTTCAAGTCGAGGAAGCTCACCATCAGCACAAACCTCTCGGGGCGGGTCCTGCAGGCACTCGCACGTGTTATCTTCTGCGATCGCGAGTGCAATGAGAACGGCGAACAGATGCAGGAAGCCAGTGACGATGTGCACCCCGCACATTTCCTAGAGGACCAGTCGGCCATTTTTACGACGGTCTACAGTTGCCACTCCAACGGACGTCATTGGCAGTTTACTTAGCAAACGCCAGCATTCCCAGCAAGATCTCAACGCCAACATTCTCCGCAAGTATTTTCCTATTAAAATGCACGAACCGGTCCGAGTAATCCTCGCTGCCCATTCATAAGGCAAAAGTATCCATTCATCTTCGCAGAAACAGAAATCATACTTCATTATCTACCAATCAAATCGCGCTATTCCGGACCTCTTCCGCCAAGTGGAGTCATACACATCTCAACTGTCCAGGCGCTTGCCTCAAGACCTCTTCGGCGGCTTCACCTGCGTCTTGACACCTCGCAGCATGAGCGATCTCGCATCCGACGACTACTATGAGAACCTGGGCGTGGCACGCACCGCCACAGCACAGGAGATCAAGAAAGCGTAGGTTCCACACCCTCGAGTTCATGCAAATGTTCAGCGACTAACACTATTTTCTTATTGTTCACTGCAGATATCGAAAGCTGGCCATTAAGTACCATCCAGACAAGAACCCGGCAGATAAACTCACGGCTGAAGCCAACTTCAAGGTTGTGGGCGAGGCCTACAACGTGCTATCGAACGACGACACGCGAAAAATCTGTACGAATACTGCTTCCCTTTAATGGTGCACAAAATGACTGGAGCATGGTATGGTACTGACTGGTTGCTCTGCTTTGATGTTGCTATATTATAGACGACATTTATGGCAAGGAAGGACTGGAGGACGGTGCACAGCCGATGACCAAGGAGCGCGCCATGGAAATTTTCGAGGAATTCTTCCGTTTCGGCGATGCTATGGATCCGGAAGCCCCCGACCGCTCCAAAGGTCTCAAGCGTGCGGCGGGTGGTGCAGTGTACGCACCTGCTAAAGGCCTTCTCTATGGTGGCAAGTCCATTGTTGGCGGTGTGATCATGGGATCTGCCGCCATCGTAGCAGGAACTGGCGCCATGGTCGTCAATGTGGCTTCGGGTATTAAAGAGATGGGTGAAGCCGGTGTCAATGCGGCCCGCAAGCGCAAGGATAGCAAACAGACTAGCGACAGTGAAACCGAAATTCCTGTTGCTACTGTGGTGGACGGACCTGCAGATACTGGTGCAGAGGGTGAACAGAAGGTGGCGATCGAGGTCGCCAACCAGAAGCCTACGCCCACCTTCATGGGTGGATTGAAAAAGGCTACCATTGGTGCTGTTGCTGCCCCCGTTGCGGTATGATGAACTGTAAAGTTTGTTTTCTCAAATGTCGGTGACTGACTTTGTCAATTTGTTGGATTGCACAGGCAATTGTTACTGGAGGTGGTGTGCTACTTGCGAGCGGTGTTGCCGCTGGAGGCTACGTGGTAGGCGGCTTCGCTGGAGCTGCGACTAATGTGGCGAGCGGAGTGCGTGAGGTGAAGGCTGCAAACAAGATGGAGAAGAAGCGACGCGCTTCCAGCGCTGCTAGTACCCGTGATTCCTCAGCCTCGACGAAGAGCTCGCCGGCTTCTTCCGAGCCCTCAGTAAAGGCGGTTCCGGTGACGGACGGCATTCCAGCACCAGCAGCCCAAACCGCTTAGATGATAAATGACACACACGATTGTGGAGAGTGAACCTCAAGTCGTCGTGTGTAGGTAGAAAGAGATAATTCATATCCATAGTAAATCTTGAGCTACATAGTCACTTCATGGTTTGACTTCGCATTGAACGGTCTAATTACGTGTGTGAACAACACTTCGTTTGAATATGCAAGTCTACGTACGGATTAATCCCGGGCCACCGATTGAGCTCGCAAAACACTCAAAACCTTTCGCTTCCATCTGGGTAATAAGCTTTGTCAAGTCTTCGTTACTTAGGCTGCGTGGCAACAAAGAGATCGTGCAGCCACCTCCACCTGCGCCAGTCAACTTTGTTACTCCATTAAATTGCTTGCAAATGCGCGCTACCTCGTCAATTTGCGGATGACCAACACCCAGACCGTTCAGAATTTGCTGGTTATGTTCAATCTCCTGACCGAGCACTTCCTCAGACAGCACCTTTCGCGAACTAAGTGCAACGAACTTCTCCACAAGTTCCTGGATGGTGTCAAATTGTTTCTGCACGTTGTCACGATCAGCTTCATAGAGCTTTCGAACATTGCCAACTTGCTCTCTTGTGGAACGTGGAACGCACGTATTGACTAAGAGAAAGCGGAATTTGTTCAGCTGGCATTGAATACGATCGAAAGAAGGCTCCGGGTGTTTTTGGAAGATCAAAGTCCCACCAAAACACGATACCGTATTGTCTGCACCGGAAGGCGACCCATGCAGTATCACTTCGGCACTGAAGGCGTATTCGTTGATGAAATCTAGTTCATGCTTCCGAGGGTTGCCTGATAGCTCTGCGAAGGCACCGGAAAGTGCCACAGACATAGCTGCTGAAGAACCCAGACCTGCACCGATAGGTAGGCTGCACGTTGTCACCTCCACATGCAGTCCCCCTCTGGATCTTCACACATATGCAAATAAAATAAAGCGTTAGCTGTCAGAGAACACATCAAAGCAACAAGTTCATGGACAATAGTCCTACCCGCTCAGATACCCAGACGAACGGAGCAGTGCGCAGCACAAAAACAACGGAGCTCGCATGGCCTTGGCGTCTTCGGGTGTCTCGTCATCTAGTACAGCCTCGGTACGTGTCATCACTTCTTGCGACGGACTCGGCACGTAGTGCACTTCATCCTCAAGGCCATCCACCACCTTCAGCAGTTCAGAAGTCGCGTACGCACGTCTCAACGGCTGCTTGTCGCGAGTGGACTTAATGTCTTTGCACGAAAACTCGATCGTTGGCTCGACACCTGCAGGCACATGAATGCGAGTCTGGCGAGGCGCAAATAAGTCTACTCGACTTCTTCAAGGTGAACAGATCCATTGACACATTGACACACGTACAATTTCCGCCTTGATGCGCAGATCTGACAGAGCTGCTGCCACCACGGGGCAGCCGTAGACTACCGCGTGCTCGCCAAGCAGCAGTAGCTTTCCAGGGGCCGAAACGCGCACAACGTCGCGGTCTCCTGCCATGACGATTGGCAACTAACCTGCCCGCAACTCAGGTCTGCCACACTGGACCACACGAATCCAGTGTGCACCACACCACTTGCTCGCGCCACTAGTTTTTACGAACTCCTCATTCAAAGGCAGTATTTACGCGTCCTTGACGCGCTGTAAGGTGTCTGTTGTTGAAGTGACATTCACTCCTCACGATCCGCACTAATCCTGCTATGATGCTGTGCAGACTTGAATGCCGGCGTGGATGGAGGTGAAGGCCGCGCAGAACGTGCTCGACGTGGTGGACGCCGAGAAAGTGTCGACAGAGGAGTCTAATGCCGTGACAACCGGCGCAGCGCTGTTCGATCTGTCGAGCTACACGGGCGGAGCGCCGCTGATCCCCATGGGAGACGGCGTCGGAGGTGCCTCGGCAGCAACGGACGCGTCTCATGGGATGTTCGACCAGGACGTAGCTACCTCGCAGGAGCTCATGGCAAAGAATTCGGACGGAGAGGACAAGAAAATGGGGCGACCTAGCCACCCAGCCTGGCAGTACTTCGCCCGAGGAGAGAAGCGCAACCGCTTTCATCACAACGCGTACTGTAGGTTTTGCAGCGAGAACGGAGCGGACCCTGTGGCTGTCCGTGGTGTGTCAGGGAACATGATCAAGCACCTGCAGAAGTGCATCTACTGTCCAGCTGAGGTGGTGACGCAGTTAAAGCTGCTTTGTGCCCAGAAGGATGCTGCAAATTTCAACAAAAGACACCAGTCGCATAATCGAAGTGTCGATATGTTTCTGCAGGAATCTCCTGCTCCGAAGAAAAAGTCAAGACGAAGTGAAGACCAAGGAGATGGAATTACCTTACCATTGCGGAATGTAGCTCTGCGTGGATCGGGAGCGCTGGTTTCCAAGGCGCATGACACAACTGGAGTAGAAGATTTCATGCCACTTCAGCTGCCATTGTTATCTTCCGAGATGAATACAGGGCTCACGACTATCATTCCATCCTCCAAGTCCATAAGCTACGAGGAAAACCTTTCCACACCAAAGAAGCCACTTGTTCCTGCAAAACCTCGACTTCAGGATACTGCAAAGAAACACGCGAAATCTCGTGCTTCACAACTACACCGGACAAATGATCTTCACTTGACTCAATGCACAAATAATGATATCAGCGCAGAAGTTTTAAGCAAACTGGTTCTGTCATCGGCACTCTCTACGGGATTACCTTGGGATTGGATGTGGACGGAGCAATCCGCTCTGATGTTTGAGAATCTGGATACAAAGGTTGAGGGACCGAATGCCGAGTTACTTTCGTCGATGGGGACTGCTTCTCATGAAAAACAGATTATGAAGATGAGAGACGAACAAGTCGGGGTTACGCTGTCTGTGAGCTGGTGGGTAGCCAAGTATCCGAGGTCGAGCTTTGTTTTGCTTTCTTTAGTAAATGCTCTCGGTGAAGCCACCACCTGGGAAGTTATTGATATGGGAATTGAGGCCATTGTACCAGAGACTCTGGCCGAAAAAATCCAGGGCAACTTGGCTGAGTTACGGAGAAGAGGTATTCATGTGATCAACATTGTTGCCGACACTGCTCTGACATGTGCAGCTTCTCGTCTTGCCGTCAATTCGAGCGAGTGGACAAGTCTGGCCATTCCAGTATTACCATGCTTTTCACACTTATTGCAAATGCTACTGGGTGTCGTGCTGACTGAGTCCAACAAATCGATTGAAACTATTGGCGAAATGATCGAAGTTGTACAAACGTTTTCAAACCATCGTGTCCTAAAGGTACTGCGCCGTGAATGTGGTGATCCAGATGCTGTGCTACACGCACCTACACAGCATAACTGGCATTCCTTTATTGATACTGTCGATTCTGTCCGGCAGTACGAGGATATGATCAAGATTATCTCGTCTAAGGTTGTTCAGGCTGCCTCAGAATCACGAGACTCAGTGAGCGGATCAAGAACGACTAATCCACGCAAAGATAGCGCAGGAAACACGGTGGATGAACTGGCAGAGTGCGGCCTCTCAAGTGCTGTGATACGAACAATTCAGGATCCTGAATTCTGGGAAAACGTGGTGGCCTTGAGTGAGCTGATGTCACCGATTAAGGAGACATTTAAGATGATGAACAGTGCTTTGGCGTTGTCGTTTCCGTTATCTGACATTTTCTACCAGTTTGGGAGAATGCAGCAGCAATATGGAGTTATCTTGTCGGACTGGGAGGACACCGCAGGCGGAGGGCGATCTGTTGAGCAAGTGCGCCTTTTACTGCGGAAGATGAATGACATGTGGAAGCTATACGACCAACCATTGATGGTTTTGGCATACACTTTCAATTATAATCTCCAGCACCCATTTCTTGCCCGCCATCAACCATCGCTCCAGTGGCTCTCAATTGGGAAGTATGCGAAACAATATTTTCGAGGTTGGTTTTGCGCAGCATCATCAACACGGAACCCTTCACGCTTGCTGGCATTGAGTGATGAAGCTGCTGCTCAATTCATGGAAGATATCTTAGCTTTCAAGGAACACAAGTATCCCTTTGATTCGGAGTCAATGTGTGAATTTGACAACCCTAGGTTTTTCTACATGCTCGTATCTGATTCGCATCCGCTGATGCACATGTTCGGGTCAAGGCTGTTTAGCTTTGTGACTAGCACACCATCGCTATGTGATGTGCTTCCTGGAAAGTGCTTTATCCCATCTGCACCATCGACGACGTGCCCGCAGCAGATTTTGTTGCCACTCTTGCGAATGAAGTTGTTCAACCAGACCGCAATGCGACCATCTAAGGATTTACTTGGGTTCGTTCAAAGCAACAGACCAAAGAGTTATATGGTAACTAATGGTTATGTGCATTTACAACATCCCGAGTCGATACCAGAAACTGGCGAAGCGACTTCACCGTTTCTTCAGAGTTTTAGCTCAGTCGGAAGATCAAAAACTGGAGAATCTGACGATAAATCACTCGGACTCGACAGGATTTGGAGTAAGAAGCAATGGTTGGTGATAGCGAAAGAATGGAAAACACATTGGGAGAAAGAGACGGACACGAGTACACTGGTGCAAACATCAAGAGTGCTTGACGCGTTTACCCCGGATCTAACGCTTGAACAGATTTTCAAGGAAAAATTACCATCCCGACTCCCACACGACCGAGAAGATGCTGTTGTGGACGTTTGATTCTTAAAGGCCTATTGTGCACTGGAGTCATTTCGTGAACTGTAAAGCTGGCGCTCTTGCAACGGAAGTGCCATGAAAAGCTTGTCCAGCGTATCGGCATCCATATCGTTGTTGCAGAGTATTTCTAGGCCCACCATTTGATTAGCCAAGTCTTCGAATCTACATGTACAAAAAACAATATCAGCAATTGTGGCGAGAAGGTGATCTCTCAGTACTGTATGGTCAATGGATGAACGTACGAAGCATGTAACTCTTCGATACGTTTGTCTTTACCCGAAATGTTGTCACGAAAGGCATCATACCTGGTCAACAATTAATTTTCAGAGAACTATCCAATAATTTAAGACGGCCAAGGCAACGAACTTTTGGTGATTGCTTTTACTTTTCTTGGTAATCTTGCTCAGCATCGCGACAGCCTGACGTTCTAGTTGGAAGTGATCACCGTGATGCATGGAACTAAGAGGCGTTTCTTCATCTGTAGCAGGTTCATTCTCTCGAGTTGAAGTGCGTGGGCTACATTGGTAATACGAGCTGAGTCGACTGCGGAAAATGAAAGGAAACCCACTTCAGAACTTACCTGTTGGGGGTGCTGTTATTGTCATCGTCACTATGGGTCGACTCACAACATGGAGTTGTTGTAAGGTTGTGATGTGGTCTTGAAGAAGATTTCAAATGGGACGGTCTGATCGAGCGTGACAACTCGACATCCTTAGTACTAGACGGCTTTGTGGGGTGTGGAGCTGCAGTCGGAACGTTGCTTCGCTTTGACATTCTCGTACATGTATTGCCTGGCTGTGCTGTTTACGAACTGGTATGTGTTTGGTTTGGTTCATGAAGTCTCCGACTGTAAAATTAGCTTCACAGACCATAAATGCACCTTATAGAAGATCGTCCTGTGCAGCAACAAGCGAAGTGGGGAGCCTGTCGAGTGTTCCTATGAGTGAAAACGTCATGAGTCAGAACGTCAAGCCACCAAGAATTGTGTTCGTTCGACCGAAATCAGCAGGATCCATTCGCGGTCGCTCTCAGGCTCCTGGCTCGCTCGCACCAACTTCACACGCAAGTGGAAAGAAAATTCCCGCTCCACGGACAGCTTCAATCTCGGTTGCTGGATCGACTCCACCGCAACCAGTTCGTCCTTCAAATAATACCATGAGGCGACCTTCGAGTGCTGTTGGACCAAGGAGGTGCTTTACAACTGGATCTGTCTCGGCACTTCCTGTGCCTAAAACCACTCGCAACGTGAATAACCTGAGCACCAGAGTATGGGAACAACAAGATGCCTTTGACCTGGAACCCTTGCCAGAGATTGACGTTGCAAATATGTACCATGCGGTTGTTGCTCGGAAGGATGCGGAAGATGTAGCACAACAGTTAGCGCGCCGAATTGCACATTTCCGTACCCAGGAAGAGCGGGTGCTTCGTGAAATGCAATCCATGAGAACACATCTTGAAACAAACATAGCAAAAACACGAAAAAGTCCAAAGGCTCCGGTTGATGCTCGTGTACAAGTGCACCAAACTTCCCGTATGATGCATCTCCAGGGCCACAGCACGTCCGTCTTTGATCCAAGAATTTCGCAAGGTATTACCAAGCAATCAGAAATACCAGCATCTCCAAAGTACACACGACGATTGGGGGTTCCACGCAGTCGTGAGCAGCTAGAGTTTCTTGCGGTAAGCACAGCTTTCGTATATGAATGTGCATCGACTGATGAAGTTTGCTATTTATCTTTTCGGTCATCAGAAACAAAAGAGAGCGCTCGAAGTGCACAAACTCGAAGCTGCTCGTCAGCAAAGAGAACGACAAAAGGTTTGAGTTCAGGTACAGCTAACTAGTTGACTGTCCTAATTTTTCCTGTGTGTTATGGATTTACAGCTAGCTTTGGCCAAACAAAAAGCAAAAGAAGCTGAGCAAGAATACAAGCGACGGTGTCGAAAAGAGTGCATACGAGCTGAAGAACAACAGGCGATAGAGCAGCGCATTGAAAAACAGGTTTGCCTTTCATGAAGACACTCGCAGTGGTTGGACTGACCATGTTTTTTTTGTAGCGTCGACTACGAGAGGCAGCAACAAAACAGCACTGCGAGCGTTTGTTGACTGAAAGGAAACGGCAGCACGACGCATTGAATTTGATATCTGAAATGGAGGAAGAAGAGAGAAATTTGCGACTGCGTCTTGAAGCGCTTCATTTTCACCGTGAGCATATGGAACAAGAACTGTGCTGTACTGCAACTGTTCACGGCGGGATCTGATTGACGATGATACAAACGCCATCAATGCCTCGATTCGATGGGGACACTTCAACATTTTCAAAGTGGTTGCAATTGAACGCTCTTCGGGAGACTGCGGTACATCCTCAGTTTGACGACGTCGTCACTGGAAGTATCCAGGAAGGGATCGGTGCACTGATGTCTAATGCGACTGCTTGTGCAGTAATGGGCAAAACAACATTCAACCTCGCTGACTGAGGTCGCAGCGTTTAGTTGATCTCCTCGAATTGGCGAAAGATAAGATGCGATCAACACCAACTCAAGTCTTGTTTCAGATCTAATGCTGGCGCGGTTGATGGTTATAGCAGCAGCAAAGATTGCACTTAGCCCCCCGTACCTTTCGACAAGACAAAACTACTGTATTGAGTGCTGCAACAAAGCTAAAAACTTCAACCAGTTGATGTGAAGAAATAGTGGGAGCACAAAGTTTTCTGGATGCACTCGGATTCCGCCTGCTTTTGGTGTATGTACTGTATGCACTATTACCAAGTAAATGTTTCGGGGTAATATCTTTTTGCAGGATGCGTGTTGGCCCAACATTGTTAGGGGTGCACCCGATTTCGTCAATTTTGTTTTATCTGTCAGTTATTACACCTGGTTTCGTCAATCCTCCGTCTCTTTTCGTTCGCATCAAGCCGGATTTTTGGAGATGGGTTTTGGAATGCGGTCTCCGGTAGTCGCGCATTGCTTGCATCTCCCTCATCCGGGAATTCCGGTCCTTTGCCAAGCCAGACTAAAAATCACCACGAGAGCATCCTGAATGTGACGCGGCAAGATGTCCTCCAAATGTAGCCATCCATACACAAGCTCGCGAAGCTGTTGTTAAGCACTGCATTTGCGTGTTCGCCGGTTCCGCCGGCTCAAAACGTACACTTGCGCTGTAGCCTACCTGATAAGAACAAGGTGCACCTCCCTTTGACACTTGATTTCTGTATGCAAGCTTTGTGATGGTCTCGCGTCTGAAGTGTTTGAGACCGTCTTTAACATCTTGTTTGGCGCTTTTACTGATGAAACGCGGTGCTGTGCATCTCAACAAGAGGATTAGAGGCCAAATTTTGCGAACGAATGCTTTTGAAGCGGCTGGGACACACGTCAGAGAGGGTACAAGTTGCATCTGCACGCGCGTGTCAGTCAGCGCCGGCCACTCAACCTTGCTCGAGTATGTGAGCCCTTGCCTGGTCCATGGTCAACCCTCGTTCTCTACGCTCCTGAATTCCCTCCACGGACCCGGTCACGCGTCCCAAGTGTTGTTCACATTGCAGCAGCTCATCTCGAACCATTCCACGTTTTGCTAGCTTGGTGAACCTGCTCAGCAGACCTTAAGCAACAAGGAAGCACCATGGAGAAGACAGGGACAGCGTACTTGACGGCTCCGCTGCTGGAGCGGATGATGCATCGTAAGCCCATGCAAGTCATCCAGGTAATGAATTTAAACGATCAAGCATTCACTAATGGACTACATCCTAATGCAACACGTATATTTTGGCAGGCTGAAGAGAACTCACAGGACCTCCCTCGATCACTCAGTCTTTTTGACTTGATCTGTATTGGTATGTTGTACCTACATTAATGTGGCTCAGGGCAGACCTAACCTGGTTTGTGTAGGTATTGGTGGCACCGTTGGTAGCGGCATTTTTTCGACAGCCGCCTCAATCGTGAGCGATACCGCGGGTCCGTCCGCTGTGATCAGTTGGTTGATTGGTGGTGTGGTCTGCTGCATGAACGCTCTCGCCTACATGGAACTCACCACCCGTGTACCCTCGTCGGGTAGTACATATGCATACGCTTACCACGCCATTGGTGAGATGCCGGCTGTGGTTGCTGGCTGGTTGTTGACCCTGGAGTACGCCGTGTCCGGTGCCGGTGTGGCGCGTAGTTGGGCGCAGAAGGTCGAGGACTGGGCTGTGGAGGAGAACCCGGATGCCAATGTCCACTGGCTCAACATGGAGTACGCTAACGTGCTGTCTGCCGTTATCCAAGGTCTCTGTGTGGTGGTGTTGCTTGCCGGTGTCCGCTTCGGTAAGGTGTTCGTCAACGGCTTCACTATCCTCAAGATGTTCGTCGTTATCTTCATTATCATTGCTGGTTTCTGTGCTATCGACCCGGACAACCTCAGCCCGTTCGTACCCCCGCGTGCAGCAAACAGCTCGGGTGACATGGCCTACGGCACGCAGGGTATCATCACCGGCGCCACTCAGGCTTTCTTCGGCTACATTGGTTTTGACGAAGTGTGTTGTCTAGCTGCTGAGGCCAAAAATCCCAAGAAGGTTATGCCCGTTGCTGTGCTCAGTGTCGTCACGGGCACTGCGGTGCTAAGTGTCTTATGTTCGCTCGTGCTGTCTGGCATGGTGCCATACACAGAGGCCACGAGCTTTCCCGATGGCTTTGCCGGTGTTGGCTGGGACTGGGCTTCTCAGATTGTGCGAGCTGGTGAGACCATTACCATGCCTGTAGTGGTGCTTATTGCCTTCTTGGCCCAACCGCGTTTGAACTATGCTCTAGCTTGCGATGGCTTGATGCCCGAGATCTTCGCCAAGGTGGACGCCAAGGGCAACCTGTTCGTCAACACGCTTATCACTGGTATCTTCTTCACACTGGTGGCTTTCATCGTGCCGTTCGTGACGCTGTGGGATATCGTGAACTTCGGTATCTTGATCTCGTTCGTCATGTCCAACTCGTCCCTCATGATGATCCGCATGTCGGAGCTGTCGCCGAGTGCTGCACCGAAGTACATTGGTTCTGCAGTGGCATTGGCGTTAATGACGGCATTCTTCTACCAGCAGGGATACGTGACCCACGACTCGACGGTTTGCCTAGTGCTTGCCATCATCTGTCTGGTTGCGACTGTCGTTACGACTGTCGTGCTCGCTGTCAAGTGTCCCCAGGTTGGCAACGACCCGGCTTACTTCTCGGCACCACTTGTGCCGTTCATCCCGATGATTTGCATCCTCGCCGACTTCTACCTCGTTGCTCAGATCAGCAATCTTGGTTTGATCCTCGGCGTGGCCTGGGTGCTAGTTGGCGTTCTGTCGTACTTATTGTACGGCCAGCAACACGCTGCGAGTCGCAACGGCTGGGCCGAGTTGCTGCAGTACCATTTGCCTAGCATCAACAGTGCGGGCGATGACAGCTACGTGGGCACACGCCCTTCACTCAACGAAGTACGCCCTTCAATGAACTCGATGGTTAAAGACAACTAGACAGGAACAACAATTAACTACTGACGCAAATGATAACACGCGTGGTTACACTTATGCTTCTTGCTTGTCGTCTTGTTGACTCATCCTACCAAAAATGCAATTCTGTTGCTGATGTGGCTGCCTTTGAACCATTCTTAGTGTCCCGCATAACCATCTCCACTTTTCGAAGCAATATTGGCAATGCGGCGCTCGATACGTTCCTGCTGAGCTCGGCGCGCTTGTGCGATTGCATTGTTGATTAGACTGGACGACTGGCGGTGTGTGTGTGCTAGTTTTTCCACCGTGCGAGGCGATACAGGAGGCGTTCCATCAAATTCGTCGTAGTCGACAATTTCAAGTTGACGCACAGATGGTACAACTGCAGGCACACTCTTCTTTTCGACCACCTCAAAGCTCTCGTCACTTCCACTGCTACTAGAACTCTTCTGGGGAGTGGATAGTCGTACTGGCTCCATGTACTCCACCTCGTCTTCCTCCTCTGAAAGAGCCATTGGCTTTTTCAACAGAGCTTCCGCCTCGTCGTCCGACTCCACTCGTTCCTCTTCCTCCTCCTCATACAAGAACTCACTTTCGTCAATCTTCTTCATCACTGAGTGGCTATCTGCTCCAGCAGCCAACGCGTTGTATTTCCTGTGCAATCTCTGGAATAGCAGCTCTTCATTCAGCTCATACTTGACCATCAGCTCGTCCACTTCCTGCAGTTTCTTCGGATTGTGTTTCGTATAGAACGCCACCAATCGTTTGCTGCATTCACATCAAAACATCACACACTCAGCACCAACTCACCTCTAAAACCTCGTAAACAACGTACCGGAAGCGAGCTTTATCGTCGCTTTTGCCTCCGAACAGAATGATGCTCACAATAACTCCGAAACACGCCACGGCGCCTAAGAGGAACAGTTTCTTCTCCGCCTCCACACTCATTCCGAGCAACGCGTCCTCAGCCAATTGCAGCCCCCACAGAGCGAGCTGCAGCGCCGCCACAGCCACCAATACCCAGAACCAAGACGGTCGCATGCTGGCCAGTCCGTAGCTTAGCAGCGTCAGCAGACCACGCAGCACGCGCACGGATGCATCGGCGTCTGCGCCGTCCAACTCCGTCTCGATGAGAGGTTGCAGCAACAGCTGCGGACGCACGTAGCACGCTACTGCTGCTGCCAATATCGCCACCTTGAGTCCTGTCCCCAGCATGGCCAATTGATATGAGATGATTTCCTTGACAGCTCGTTGAAGCTGTTTTTATCAGCCAATGAGAAGAACAGATGATACGGGATTGGCCAATATTCGTTAGTAAGAAATGCAGCATGAGTCGGTTGCGGCAGTTGATGGTGCTGAGTCGAGACCTGGCGCGCTCCAAGCAGTTCTACCAGGAAGGACTGGGACTCAAGCTGCTGCGCTCGTCGGAAACCTTTGCAGAGTTTGATACCCAGGCAGGCGTCCCGCTATGCGTCAAGTTGGCGCAGAGGTTGGAGGTTATTGTAAATTTGGACTGCGGAATCCTTTGCTGATGAGACTTTGCTCTTGCAATTGCTATGAATGCAGTGAAGCTGCATGCAGTAGTGGGTATTCACCGTTCTTGAACTTTGACATTCCGGATCTCAGTGACGCCGTGCCGCGGCTATTGATGCTGGGAGCCATTATGGACGGCCCCATCAAGTACCCAGCGCACGGGAAGGTGAGCGATCTGGTTGTGGCAGTGGGTTTCATGTTGCTGATGGCGGATGGTATTATTGCTGTGGATGTTGTTGCAGGTGGCGGCGTTGCGATCTCCTGATGGAGTGATGATCGGTCTCTACGAGCCCAATTCGTGGGACAACGTGACTTCTGCATGATGTCATTCATTTCCTAGAACATGTGAATAGTATGCCATCGCCAATAATACATGACGAAGCTGTTAGATTGATACATGTACCTTCCTGAAGGTGGGATTCGAGCTGCTACCTTACTTAACTAACAATGTGACGATGTCCAATGCCGTCAACTACGCTTTAGTCTTGCTAGAACGTCCGTTGTCGAACTCACAGAGACAAAGCTGCGACTACTGCACCAATGCAGAACGTATTTCGGAATAGTGTACGGGAATTCTGAGGTGATTCTGCTAGACTGAGAGATTTGACGCGGGGATGTACGACAGTGTCGTAGGGTGTGAATGTCAGTCGCACCGGAGAGGACTCACTGGCACAGTGAAGCGCAGAGCCGACATCAGACAGCTTAGCTCCGATCATACTTGAGTTGTTCACTGTCCTCAGCACCATACCCTTCCGTACGCCTAACAGCCTAGCTGGTCCGAGAACTTCAGACACCACAATCGGTGACGGTGGCGGAGTAAAGTCAAGCACACAGGGGGACGGTGCACTTTGCAGCATCTCCATCACATCCTGCAAACTCTTCCCAATAACGGACTCCTTGCTCACTCCAATTAGTTCTTGACCTGGAGACACATCGCTGCGCATATCAGGCACGTCCTTCACAGCCACGCCACCTTGGGGCATCTCAATGAACGTCAGCCCCAGTCGCTGGTTCTTGATCCAAACAAGTCGCGTGGGTCCCTCTTCCTCCAGAAATCTGGCCTTTGCTCGCTGCAGAGTAACACTCAGTGCACCACCTGTATACACAATAGTCGTCTCCTTTGGGTCAGTAGAACTCTGCAGAGAGGCGGGCGGTGACGGCAGCTTTGCGTTGAGGCTGTGCATTTGCTGCTTGCCCTTGCCGAAGAACCGCATCGTCTCAGTCTTTCGAGTCGAGTTGGCACGTGAGCTCTAGACGAACGTTTGCTAACTGCTGCCGCCAAAGCCTTGAACAGCCGAAAGTGGTCAGCTGTAGGAAACACGTTGGTTTCCTGAGCCCGTTGTAGCACCCTGCGCTGTCTGTCCATCCAGAACTCGCGCCTGTCCCCACGATGAAATGGTCGCGAACTCCTGCAACACCTCACTGTCTGCCATGTTGCAATATTCATTGTCAAAACCAGAATGATGATTATTAGTCTGATTTGCATCGGACATAGAGAAATGCATACAAAATGATGCTAAAACAAACATTCTGACGTTTTGCACCTTGATTCTTCACCGTTGCACAAGTGATTTCGCTCTCGATCCAACAAGTGACAGCATACAGCATGGGTAATGCGGTGAGTTGGTTGGCACAGTGCTTCTACCCGGAGGACCAGGTGCTGTGGGCTGCGGCGCGCTACGGCGACGCCCGCATCATCCGGTCGGCGACGTCGCGTCTTACGCCCGAGACGCGCAAGTATCTCGAGTGGCAGGAGCCATACACAGGTCGAACTGCGCTTCTGGAGGCTGCAGCCAAAGGCCATCGCGAGTGCGCTCGACTGCTGATCGAGGCTGGAGCTAACTGCAACGCTAAGGACCTGAAGATGAACACGCCGCTGCATCTCGCGTGCAAACGAGCGCAGGTTGAGATGGTCAAGTTCCTGCTGGAGGTCACGGCAGTGAACCCGTTCGAGATTAATTTGTACATGAAGACGCCACTGGATCTAGCCAGAAGCAGGTTCTCGGAGGAAGACGAAGAGGACGAAGCTGAGCCATACGCCAAGTGCATCGAAGTGCTGGAAAAGGTTCGTGACTGGAGGTTTACTCTGCCATGGTGTTGTATGCTAATTGCTTTGCTGTGGTTTGGATTATTGTAGAAATTTTGTCTGTATAGTGGCTGGCTGTATGAGAAGGCTGACAACGTGCTGTCGTTGGTGTCGGGCATTTCGTCGCTTAATTCATGGACACGACGTTTGTGCATCGTGTTAGAGCGTGGAGACCCCAACGTGTTGGAGTTGGCGTTTTTCAGCATGAAAAAAAGTGGCGGGGTACGCCCTGTATGCCCGACATCAGTGATGCTGTACAACGTTGCAGCTGGAATGGAGATTGCAAGTGACCCGAGATGGTTCAGCCCCAAGGACTTTACATTTATTCTACGTGGCGATCAGTTGAACAAATGCCATTACAGAGCAAGCATAGCGCTGCAGAATCCTGTTCACTTTGCTGCAATCAACCAGGCAAGCTTCGACGCATGGAAAAATTTCTTTACACACCACCAACATCAACTAGCTGAACAATCTCATCAGAGTAGCAGTCTTCATGAACAATGGAGACCATGCGAGGCCATACAAAGCAATAATGGTGGTTGGAATCCTCACATCCAGTCGACGGCCCCTGTTGCATCACTGACAACCGTGTCTCCAGGGATTGGCCAGGATGAAGACGAAGACATTCGCAGAGCCATTGAACTTTCTCTTCAGACGGCTATCGAGCCTGATGCCGTTGACGTAGCGCTTCCTCCTCCATTACCAGTATCAGCTCCCGATTGGGATGATCGGGAAGGATGCGAAGAGCACTCCACAGTAGCAGTCGCGGAGACCAGCAGTGAATCTAAAGCCTCCGAAGAAAAACCGCCTGCGGTCAACTACGGCAACACAACAGCACATTCGCCCATCGGCGAGTGTGTGATTTGCTTCGATGGTCCTCAGTCTGCCGTCTGCGTACCGTGTGGCCACAATGCAGTCTGCATGAAGTGCGCAGAGGAGATACTCACAACTACTGCCGAGTGTCCTGTGTGCCGAGCTCACATTCGTGAGTTTATCAAGCTGTACCGAGTTTGATATGAAACCAAGTGACATCAATGTAGGACCTAGGAGTATAATGTGGAAAATTAATTTATGTATGAACGCAGTTCGACTTTACACACGATAGAGGCGAATAACCTCCCTCACTTGCTGTCGGCACACTGGGCAGAGTCGAGTGGTATCCAGTAGCTCCTGGGCGCAGTCCATGCAGACCGCGTTATGACCACACGGAACGCAAACTGCCTCCTGAGCTCCATCAAAGCAGATAACGCATTCATCACCGCCATGGGCTTCCGTGGTTTGTCCTGGGGTGCTCTTCACTGGTAGGCTAGACAAAGCGGGATGGGGGCCATGACCGGCAGTCGAATCATCGTCTCGAAGAAGTTGCACAATTTCCACTCCATCAGGACCCACAACCGTTTCTGAATAACCCATTGTTTCCAGCATGGTGTCGGAAGGAGGTGGTGCGGATGGAGCCGACTGGGTTCTGGAGTCACGTCGTGCTTCCTCGAGTGACAGTTGGAGAGCTCGTTCTAAATCGCGTTGCTCCTGCAGCAATGCAGCCTGAGTAAGACTGTTGCTCTGAGCGGGGCTAGCACTAGGTCGAGCTGGCTGAGGTGATTGACAACGTTGGCCATTATCTCCTCCAAACGCAGTAGTGATTGGATTTGCTGGAGGGTTCACCTGTACAATTGTAGAATTAGGACAATAAATACTGCAAACCTAGAAAAATCGGCTTACCCTGAGGCTTGTCAGAAACGACTTCCATGCGACGAGTTCGGCCTGATTCGTGGCAGCAAATTCCATCGACTGGACGGCCGTGGCATTACTAGTACCAAGCTTCTTCGAAACTCGCAAAGACAACCGAAAGTCCTTTCGTTTAAGCCACGTATGGTCACCATTATGCTGAATGCCATCACTCGTTCGGTACAAAAGCTCTGAGCTGGTTATAACAATAAAAGCAGGTTATCAACGACATCACCCTCTGGATATTCTCACGACAGTAACTCACGTACCTCGGGACCGGTGGCCGTCGCTCTCCGGGCTTCATCGGGAATAGATCGATCTCAACGACGTCTCGTGCAGCAGTCCGCAGCACCATTGCATACCTGCATACAGCAACAACTTAGAGTGGATGCACCATCAGCAGAAGCAAAGATCACAACGCTCTCACCTCTTCTTCCACGAGTCCAAGCCTGAAATACCCGATGCAATCGACAAAAAATTGTCGGATCTCTCATGCAACCAACCAGAGTAAAGACATAGTTTCTATCGTCCATCAACAGAGTAGAATGAGTTCCTGTCAACGTAGAATGAACTCACCCCAGTAATACCTTCTCAATGTGTTCCACACATTGAATATAAGTAATTCCACGTCCTTCCGACGTCCTGTAAGCATGGCGTGCAATGTCAAGCGCCGTCTGAGCCTTGGTGGACGTTTTGGCGAAGATATCCACCGCTGGCGTTTCCAGCAGCACTCGCACCACTTCACTCTTTCCGCAGGCTGTAGCGATGTGTAGCGGTGTATTTCCTTGCGCGTCTCGTGCGTTGCAGTTCACACCGTACGCGATCAGCGCCTGGACGCAGTGCAAGTGGCCCTGGGAGCATGCATTGGCCAACGGCGAGTAGCCGTACACGGAGTCTCGCCACTCGGCGTAGAAGCGAGTCTCAGGCGTCAGGCGCGCCAGTCCCTCGCGCAGCGTCGCCAGGTCGCCGCTCTTGGCTGCCACCCACAGCGCTTGCTCCGCTGGAAACAGAGACTGCGCTAACCAGCTCGTGGCGTTGCCCATGGTCGCACTCGTTGTCGAATGAGAAGCTTCATGCAGAAACCGAGGGTAGTACCGTGGAGTAGCTGATATTTAATACCGCGAAATGTCATGTAGCTCTAATTACATCTCGATGCAAAGTGCTGCGAAAAGTGATCTGAGTTCTGGGATTTAGTCAAGTCAGAATGGTTGTAGTCAATATCCATCACTGGATAGGTCGAATGTGCTGTCTGGCAATGCGAACACCTCGTTGACCTCGTCAACCTTGTTGAAATCGTCGACCGCTAGCGTCGTGCCTTGCAAGACGGCGAACTGCAGGTTGGGGCAGTCGACTCGAGTGGTGTTTCGCATCAGTTGGTCGCATCCTCGGAGATTTAATCGGCGTAACGATGACGAGCGGATGTACAAATGCGTGAGGTTCTTGAGGAACGACAAGTCCAGATCCACAACGCGCTCGAGATCCAGTAGTACATATTGCAAGCTGTCGTTGCGAGAGAGATCAAGGGTCTCTAGAAGCTTCGACGACACATGCACTCGAACGAGCTTCGGGCAGCCACTGAGGTCCAGGCGACGCAGAGCTGGGAGATCTCCCGGGTCCACCAACACCTGCTCAAGTTGCGAGCAACCAGCAAAACTCACGGCTTCCAATGCGTTAGACCTTGACAACATGTCTTTGATAAGATACTGCGTCTGAAGCGCTGTGAGGTTTCGCGATGATAGCGAAAATTTCTTGAGCTGTGGCAACCTGGTGTCAACATGAAGGCCAATCACGAGACAATGCTCTATGATCAAAGTCTCAAGATTCGGTGCGATGATGGCGGGTTCTTGCACTTGGTAACATTGGCGAATGGTGAACTTCGTGAGTTTCTTGGCCTGGAGATGAACGAAGAAGCCACTGATACAGGTCACTCTAGTCAATATTAGTTCTCGTAGCTTCCATTTATTGTCCAGCCATGGCACAAGCGACTCCATCGTCGGCATTTCATCCAGAATCGAGTCTTGTACTCGCAGACACCATACGTGTGGGAAGACCTTGGACAAATGACCCATTGACTCCGACCTGTTGATGTTGCAGGCGGTGAGCTCCCACGTCTGTCGTGGAATTCCTACGTAGAAGTTGCGATTCAATGCTCTCATCGCGCATAGATCGAAGCATGTGAGCCACGAGCTCAAGTGGCCTAGCACTGCTGGCGACTCGAGCGACATTCGTCTATAGGAAAATAACATGGCTACACCAAACCAAATAGACGCCAGCTGATTGGCTAAATAAATCTATAGACCAACACTCACCAGTTTTCATTCTACTTGAGCATCACTCATAGGTGCGATGTAATCTGATTGTCGCCACAATCGCCTCATCAAGATGTGATCAATATTAGATCGATTAGAAAATGCTATCTGTATCACTTATCACTCCTTATGTGGACGTCGTCGAAGTGGGTGTTATGAGCACGAGGTCGTCCAAGTCGTCCTCTGCGTTCATTCCGCCAAAGATCAGCAGGCCTTCTCGTCTGGTCTTATAAACTTGAATATTTATCACAGTCCCGCAATGCCCAAAACGTTCTGGAACATCAGGTCGCGTCACTACTAGCCACGATTCTTCGTCGTCGGAATAGCGACAGCAGTCTCCACAAATACGCCCTCCATCCCACCCGCCAAAACTGACAAGTTCTCCATCCACAACTCCAGCAGCTAATGAACAACGGTTCCACTCGCAGATTGGAATGAGTTGCCACTTCCAAGTGGTGAAATTGAGCAGTGCCATGTCTGTGCAGACTTTCCCGTCAAAATTGCGGCCTCCAGCGAAACAGATTATGCTATCTGCCTGCAACAGAGCACAGTGGAGCTCTCGAGCTTCTGGCATTTCACCCCCAGTATTGAGTTTCTCCCATCGTGGCGGCTGTGTCTTACTTGTTTCGTTATCGAGCGGGATGTGAAGAAGGTAAATGTCGTTGAAAGCTCCGCATTCAGGCGACGACCCGCCATACACCATCATTCGTCGAGACCCCCCCGTCTCGTCCTTCTCGGGAAGAGCAATTGCAGCATGCGCATTCCGAGGAGCAGGAGCTTCTCCTTCCGGAGTTGCCTTGGTCCATGATGACGTCCGTGTGTCGAAGACGTAAGTGTCGTTGTAAATTTTACTTTCGGCAGCATCGAGGCCACCAAAAACGTAAATCTTCTCACCAATGGTAACAGCAGAGTGACCGCTTCTCGGGGGCAGACTGCCACTTGATGACTTCACGTTTTCCCATTTGCGTTCACCTACATAACACGCGTCAGTATCTATCGTAGTTTATGGTGTTGGTAGGTGCCTCACTTAGATCAAAGCGATGTACATCACCGAAGCTTGTGCCTTCTCGATTAGCGCCTCCAATCAAGTACACCACCGCTGTTTCCACCTACGTATCAAGGATGACAATCTTACCATTTCAAGATAAAAGCACTACTGATTGGGTCCTAGATACCTGCGTCAAAGTGGCACCTCCTCGTTTCGCTGGCTTTAGAGCCGACACTCCTCCATCCAGCCTTATACTCTCAATCAAGTACTGACATGATGTCTTGTCCTCGTTGGTAGATGCCATCGTTCACAAAGCACAAATTGAAATGAACAGGATCTAAAGCGAAAAGCCGCGACGTCTGACAGCAACCGTCTGCATTTACAGTTGATTCATCGTCTACGCCATTCTCTCTGCATCTCATTATCTCGATACTGGAGGAGGAGGTGGCGGGGGCACCCCCATCATCCCCGAAGTAGGAGCGTACGCCATCCCCATCGTCGGTGGGGGTGGAGGTACCATGCTCATGTCCATATAACCTCCAAATTGCGGAGGTGCCTGCATTCCTGGTGCAGCTCCATTGGCCGTAGTAAATGCAAACATGGTGTGGGGTTTGAGCTTGTTAGGATTCCTCTGCGCCAAGAGCCGCTCAGCCTCTGATCCGTGACGTTCATTGTGACTGTCTTTCTTGAAAGCGTATTGTACCACCACCTGCCGATTGCACAGATATTGACCGTTCATGCACTCGATGGCCAGGTCTGCAGCTTCGAATGAATCAAAGCTCACGAAACCGAATCCACGACTAGCCTTGGTATCGGGATCTCGCATTATCTTGGGGGTCTCAATAATGCCTCCGAAGGCCGAGAAAGTGTCATAAAGGAGCTTCTCGTCCACTTCGACGTCCAAATTGCCTAAAAAGAGGTTCGCCCCCACGTCCAGATTCTTCTTGTCATTGGACGCTTTCTTGACCCGAATTACCTTGCCGAACAGCTGGATCATGTTTAAAACCTTGACTGCGTACTCGGCGCATTCCTCAGCGCGGAACTCGACGAAGCCGTAATTCTGGTGCGCTCCCGTGATCTTGTCGCGCGGCATGTGCACGTTGCACACGCTCCCAGCCTGCAGCATGAGCTCCCACAGCAACTCCTCCGTTACGCGGTCATCCAGATTGCCCACATACACCGTTGCGTCCTGGTTGCGCTGCTCGATAGCGGCCGACATCTGCTTTTGAAGGTGACTGGTCAATTATCTTCTTTTTGACTGACCAATCATATCGCACGGTAAAATTAACGCGCATCCCAAAAATCCCAAAACTATTGTCCACATACTCGTAAACTTTCCCATTAATATTGGGTGTTGTTCGGTTTGGTAAAAACATTTCCTCAATATTAAGTAAGAATGGGTTATTAACGATATTTTTACATTATTACAAGATATTTACGTAAATAAGTAAAAATATTGTGGTTGAAGCTGACATGTCTTCGGTATCCCTCCTTCACTTCGCTGCCCTCTTTCGAAGCTCACCAGATCTTCTACCAAGCGCTCGGTATCATGTACGTTGTCCGGCCCTTAGCGAAGTCAGGGAGGCCAGCAAGTGCCCTGAGTGAGCCGTTCAAGCGAACCAACGAGAAGGCGAACAGTTCGTTGTATTGGACAGTTTGTAATCTGTGTTTGGTAGAGTATACTGAGCAGCTTGGGCCTGCTCCGGAGCGGATCTGAGGGCGCAAAGACTACTGGCTTAAGCACCTAGAGAAGTGTCCATTCTACGAAGGTGAATTTGTATCAAGACGCACAACCGAGGATACAACACCTCCACCGCAAAAAAACAGAAGACACGTGAGAGCCTCACCGCATCTGATCGTGAGACTTTCTGGAGGCTCCTTCTGGAGCTTCAAGCGGAGGCATTGCTATTTGACTCGTTTGTAGAGCTGCCATCACTACGAAGATTGTTCAAGTGGATAGATCCGAAGTTTGAAGTAGCACTTCCACGACGGCAAATGCTTGGTGGTCAAGTTCTTGATGAATATGCCGGGGGTTTTGGTAGAAATAAGCGGAAAGAATTGGCTACAATGCAACATCTTTCAAGTGGACGCGTGAATTTCCTCTCTGATATATGGCAAAATGTTGCGAGACAACACCTTCTTGGTTGCCAGCTATCTCTCTTTGGAATTGTGCATGACTTACGCACTTAGACACACGGGTTCAGAGCACCACGCATTGGCACTTGTTGGACAAATGGAAGAGATTCTTCTGGAAAAGCATGAAGGTGGATGGAAGGTTGGCGCTGTTGTGACGGATAATGCAGGTCAATGTGGTCGGGCGAGAAGGATTCTGTCGCTACACTGGCCGGAAATTTGTTTTCTTCGCTGTTTTGCTCATGACGTAAACAACCTTGTGAAGACGGTTTTAAAACGTCTGTATAAAACTGTATCTGAGCAAGCTGCAGCGGTTGTTGATGTCCTTAATGCTTCATCTGAAAAGTGGTTAGTTCATGCTAATCGATTGATGATAGTACAATATGGAAGGAATCCTCCTCCAGCACTGTGTTCACTGTGTATCACTAGATGGAATTCCATGCAAAAATATTTTGCATCTTTATTACGTGTTCGATCAGCATTGGAATATTTTGCGTACACTTACCGTGGTAATGTGGAATTTCCTGATAAACTTCGTGTGCTGAGTAGACAAACATTCTGGACAGCTTTGGAAGATGGTGAAAAGGTAATTCGCCCACTTTGCATATCATCTTATCGATTGCAGCGTGACGAAAACACGTTAGCAGATGTGCTTCGATCGTTTGGAGATATTTTTAGGGGGTTCGCATCAAGTGAGCACGCCGATACGCTTGTAGGTTGCGTGGAAGAACGTTGGATTGCTTGTGAGCAACCACTGTTCGTCTTAGGATATTTTTTACATCGTAACTTTATTGGTGAAGCT
>PCFV01000211.1:32763-43982 GCA_002812785.1 Phytophthora litchii | reverse complement strand
TATGTGGGTTATGGAGGGCACCCATTGTCAATCGCAGCAACCACGTTGGGAACTGCCATTGATCATTTCTTCTGCGGTCTCAAATTCTGTCCGTGGATCGGCCCCGATAACAATCGCTAATAACGCTGACAGCGAGAAGTATTGCACCCTAACAACGGACAATATCATACTGGCAAAAGGGATCAAGGTGCGGACAGTCATTTAGTAGCTGTTACCACTGAATTGGAGTCTGGGCTTCGAAGATGAGTTTCCATTGTGTACAACAACTCTATCGGGTAAGTCTAATGATGGATGCGTTAGTACATTCTGGAATAAGAAGTGAAAAGCGCCGATACAAGCAGTTTGGTGTTTCCTCACATTTGTTTTCGCATTTAGTGCGTAAACCTAATTGACAAGCTCGTTCTGAATCTGCACTCCATGAATTCTGCCCCCACACGCGATGTCGATATGTCATCTGTGCGCTTTTCTTCCCCACAACTATTGAGCAACGAAGCGGAGAGGCAATCTCCAGGGCCAAGTCTTAGCGCTTTCGACGGACCCCGACCAACTATTCAAAGTATTGGAGACCGTGATTCCCAAAATTCTCCTTGCGAGATTGATGAAGAATTATTCCTCGATGAATTCAAAACTTCCAAGCAGATTAAATGGAGTCGAAACCTTCAGCAACTCGGCAATGATCCCGACGCAAACTTTCAAGCAATTCCAAGTCGTTTTGACACATTTTCAGACCATATTAGTAGCAAACCGCGGACTTTGGATGATCGGATGAAACTCAGTGGAGAAGTAGGAAGTTTGTCAATACGACAATGGACAAATAGGAAGCATCTACGATCGACAGAGTCGGTGGTTTGTCAAGAAGCAGAGATCTCCCAAAACTGGGACCTTCCCGAATTCATGAATAGTTCTCGATCGGCTTCTCAGCAAGGAGCAATTGAGTTGGGCGTTCAGATGGCATGGGGTCTAAAGTTCACTGCTGGTCGCGTACACTCCATGATAAGGAATAATGAGCAGCCTGAGCTGGATCATTCCGACAGATCGAAACCTTCGGTGGATGATGAAAACGATGTGGCCAAACCAACGCACGTAGAGCTTACCAACAAATTTCTGGCCTGCAACGATTCCAGCGATCCGCCGGATTTCAAGGCACATACCAATGATGAAACAGACACAGCGCCCGTGGATCTTACTGACAGAGCGATTGAGCCGACGTATGCAGATCTTGCCAACAGTTTTGTTGCCTCTCTGGGCAACCGAGGTAACATTGATGTCATTCGATCTGCGATAAATCTCACGAGTACTGGGAGACCATACTGTTCGCATCCTGGATGTTCCAAACAAGGTCAAGCAAAAGGTATGTGCATTGCGCACGGCGGAGTCAGAGTGTGCACATATCCAAACTGCACAGCAATATCTCGTTCGAGTGGTTTATGTGCTGCACATGGTGGAAGACATACATGCTCGGAAGCGGGTTGCGAAACACTTGTGAGAAGTGGTCGAAAATGCGAGGAGCACGAGGTACAAAGTGCTCGTTCTCAGGCTGCACCAGCAAGACCATAAGAAAAAGCCTATGTGCTACTCATGGTGGCTCGCTAGTGTGCAAAATGGAAGGTTGTGAGACAAAAGTTCTCACTAAGGGGTTATGTTGTAGGCATGGCGGCGGCACGAGATGCAAAATTGAGGGGTGTGGAAAAATTACTAGCGCACGCGGATTTTGCTATCGCCATGCTATTGAAAACGGTGTTCCAATCAAGACCAAAGGCAAGTGCACGATTGTGGGATGCTTGAAATTCAAGGTCTATGCAGGATACTGCACGAAGCATGCTAAGGAACGTGGTTTTGCTGTTGGTCGTAAGTGTCAAACTAACGGGTGCGAGAAGTCAGCACAGTCAGGTGGTTATTGCATAAGTCATGGAGGAGGTGTTCGCTGTACTCGCCCTGGTTGTACAAAACAAGCTTATTCGAAGGGCTTATGTGGTGCTCATGGTGGTCGCATCACGTGTAAAGTGAAAAGCTGCGAGAAGTGGGGTTTGATGAAAGGACAAATGAAAGGCTATTGTGTGGAGCACGGAGGTGGCACACGGTGCAAGCATTCAGGTTGCACCAGAAGTATTCAATATAAGGGTTTGTGCTGCACCCACGGAGGTTGGGCTACATGTGAATATGAAGGCTGCAAGAAGAGAGTGAAGTGGAAAGGTTTTTGTAGAAGTCACAAAAACTAATAGACGCATAGAAGATGTACTAGTGCGAGACATCACGTCTGACATTGACTTTGTTTCACAAGGTGGATTCTGTAGCATGCGTAACTCTGGATTACTTGGTTGCTACTGTGTTCAACACAACATAGCTGTTGGCTTGCAGTTCTTTTCATCGTTCAAGTTAGTTCGTGGTAATTGCCCCCAAACATCCTAACAGATTTTGATGATTCTGTCTTTGAATTCAAAACATACCAATAGACATATGAAGCGAACAATCCCCTTTATTCGGCTGCACCGAATAATGTAACTCGCTTACGAGGCTGCAAGCGTGTTTAAGCGAGTCAAGTTTTCGGCGATATTTTCACAAGCGCTGATGAGGCAGCTCATGACGATGAAATCCTCCATGGTCACACGTCTACTGCGGTCATCCACGTACCCTAGTAAACACTCACCGTAGCTCTGTTTTAGAGCAGCCGCAGCTTCTGTGAGTGTAAATGCCTCGACGTTGAGTAGTGCTTCAGGAGCAGAACTTTCGCTGGTTGATGACAGACCACGGAAGCGATATCGTCGACTAGCATTAACCATTGACCCTTTGTCATCAACAACCGCGGTAGACCCAGTCTTGGACTTGAAAACAGACATGTCGACGAAATTGGACGATTCCCGGGGTCTTGAATTTCCTGGTGGTGAAGGGGAAACAATGGTAACGTGTTTACGTCTTCCGGGCGTTGAAGGACCGTCGGAGTCATCTGCCTGAACAGAGTAGCGGTGAAGTGAGCTCTTCCGGCGTATGCTCTTTGAGCGAGTAAGCTGGGACCCATTTGGTCCAGTGACCATGTCGGCAACCGGAACTTGTGGCTGATCATCGTAGATCTCTAACTCAAGCCGGAAACCTTCGTTCAGCGCTTGCATGAACTCATTGAAAGAGATTTTACCGTCGTGGTCCTTGTCCACAAGCTGCATGAATTCGTCAACGTACTGCTCCACTCCTTCGATTCCTTGACTGCCAGCGTACGGCATGAGCTTCTCCAATAAAATACCGAGTTCGGAGATATCAACAACGCCTCGACGGTGAACGTCGGCGATTCGGAAAGCCTCCTTCATCTGCAGGTAAATTGCGTGGTCTTCAGCAGTTGAGCCTGAAAATTCTTCTCCAAACAAAGTCACCAGCGTGTCAAAAGCCTCTTCGACACCAGCCTCCACTGCTGCCAGACTCTGATCCCATTTGATCTTTGCCACTGCAGGTGATGTCGTTGACACGTTTGGCAGTGGTGAAGACGGTGACAGAGCTGTAGGTGACGAGTTTTCATCGTCTGCGCTGGACTCACCAACCATTTCTGCGACGGCTACAGAAGTTGGCGATGGAGGTTCCTGAGCTGCAGTAAATGCTGCAGTGCACTCATCATCCAGTCGACTTTGCTGCCAACGTCGCAAAGGTATATCTTTTCCGCTACTTCGGCGATTCTCGTGCCATTCCACAAGATCCACAAGGACATCGATTCTATCGAGAAGATCACGACAAACGTTCAAGACTTTCGTGTACTTATCTGTGGAGAACGGAGGTTTCCACAAAGTTGGCTCCATGGTAGAATCATCAACCAGTTTGGCTTGAGTCTTGAGCAGCCCAGGAATGGTGACTTTCAACTGATCTCTCAACTCCTTAGTCTTTCTGTGACTTAACAATGCATTGGCTGTCTCAATGTCCTCCTCCGTTAGTGGCCCCACGGAATTGGCTGTCGGATGATTAAACGCAATGTGGTGGCGAAATACGTCGTGAAATACTGCGCTGTACTGCGTCAATAGTTGTTGTACATTGCTGCGAAGCAGTCCACGTGAACTTCGAGGGTAAATCACGACTTCCACGACCATCAGAATGAGAATACCTAATGCATTCTGAGTGAGACTGGCATATGACACCGTTGTGGAGGACGATGAGCTCCGACAACTGTGGTCAAGCAACACTGATGCAGCCATGAAAGCTGACGTCATGCCTGCCAACGCCATGTAGCGACCGCAGAACCACACATACATGGACCCCACGGTCCACACAAAGAGCACGATATTGTTCAGCGTATTGTAGATGTAATCGTCCGAGACTTTGCAGACGAAGAAACTAAAGATTGAAGGCACCACCGTTCCAGCAACCAAACCTCCGACACGATTCGCTGTGTTACCATACGTGCCTCCAATATTATCATCAGCAACCATAGCGATGGCTGTCGGTGCAGTGGAGCTGAAAGCGAAAATGAAAGTCGCGCAACAAATTCCAATGATAATTGCCAGTGTCGTACGAAATGCGAAGATGATAAGACGGCGTGGGTAGTTGATGGGCTGCAACAGGCTTCGGCATGCGAGTTTGAGGAAATTCTTGACACGATAGCGCGCCGAAAAATTCTTCCCATTAAACTTTCCCTCGAATTCCAGTAGCGAAATCACAAACACGTGAAAAGAATACACGAACACGTTCAGTGGCATAGTTTTACCCACATCATCTGCCGTGTGAACATCAGCGGAGAGCAAATTTCCATATAGTGAAGTGTACTTGACCATGAGTCGTTGCATTGCCTGCTCTAGAGTGGCGAATTTTGATGAAGTCATGTCTGATCAACAAAAAATACAAACGTTAGCTCAGCAAGATACAAATGCAATGAAGCAAAGGCTTACTTCTCGATGAACGAACGATTTTGCGTGAGATGTCTTCGAGTAGGTCATTGGCTTCCACTTGTAGCACGTAGAATCGAGTCTGCAATTTCTTGAGCAACACTACATGTGTCCAGTGGCAAGTCTCCGCCTCGATAGCAAATTTCATGGCATGCAAGTCGGCAAGTTGTTTTGCGTACAACTTGACAAGTTGCTTGGCGATAGTCTTATTGAAGTGGAAGCATACGCCAAGCCCTACAAGTTCTTCCCACCAGCAATCACTCAGAAGCGACTCCATAGTTGCAAGTCGCTCATGCGCATTTTCGAGTAGCCGATCTAACCGCAGCTTGAAGAAATCCATTTTCTTGATATCCTTAGCGCGAAAGCAGTACGAGTCGACAATTAAGTTTAAGATATCTCGGATATCGTGTGGCGACGCAGCCATGTGTCTTCGCAGCTTCCGCATCGCACTAATCCAAGCAAAAAAAAACACCATAAGTGGTGAGTAAAGTAAAAAATGAAGACCATCGTTGGACGTACAAGATCGGGAAAGGTAGCACCATAGTCGTGAGAGCGATCAAAGTGCCCACCACACCAACACCGCTGTAAATGGCAAGTTGTTTCAGCAAATTATCTGTTCCATAGTACGCATTCCCATCGGAGTTGTCCTTAAGAGTTGTCGTGAATACAGGGTTCATCGGGTTGATAAGTGTCAGTGCTGCAAAGAACAACCCCCCAGGAAAGTTAGCTTGGTCATTTTCAAACCCAAAAATTAAATGTTGTGAACGCACTGAAGTACAGATTCGTGCTCACAGCGAACTTCTTCACGTTGGTTTGCTACAAACACAACAAACATTTTAGGACAAATACATCTTCACATCAACAACTTCCATAACTTACTATCGGTGACAGTAAAACCACCAACGTAAAGAGCGCGAGCAGCGGAAGCGTGACGCCCCAGTCTTGTAGACTCACGTAATACGTGCTGCCATTGATGTTCTTGGAAACAGTGATAAGGTTGTCTTGGGTGATTGGCACACACGCAAATACTACAAAGTTGTACAGTAGTGCAATAGCAACACCCACATCGATCTGCCATACCTGTTCAAGTACACCGCCGACCGTATTGGCCGCAGCGTAAATGACCATCATAGATGCGACTGTGAGGCCTCCAAGGTAGTAACTGGCCGGTAGAAACAACCATTCCTTATCGGAACCGCGGGTCTGCACCACACCAGCTAACAGGACGCCGGCTGCAATGCGTACTGCTAATTGCAAGTGCTGCTTAAACACTCGCACCTCTTTCGGATGTTTATTTTTCTTGACGCGAGACACTCGGCGACGAAGATTTTCAGCCGCTTCAGCAGATAGAATCGAATTGTTCGACGCTTGTCTACGGAGACGAAGACGCATCGACTGCGTCTGAGGAGGTGGAGATTGTAGATCAATGTAGAAATCGCTTCTTTCGGTGGCAGACGTCAATGGTACACCAGCAGAGTCGATATCGAGGTCCACTGAAATTTGGTCGGTCAATGGACTCGAAGGTCCATTCTCCGCTGCATCGTTGCTGTCGTATTGGCGAGGTGCCATGCGCTTAAACTGGAGATTGCAATTATGATACAGACGGGTGTGCCGGTGCGTAGTCCTCGAGTTGATATGGCAGGGTCCGTTACTTTGCGTGCCTCGAAAATGATGGGCTGTCACGTCTGCTGATGTTCATGTGAGACTTAATATCCTGAAGAAGTGGTGATTCAGAAAAATTAAAACATTTATATTAAGTATTACTAATGAATACAATAATGTATACCTGCTGTAACCGAAAGGTTCAAAATATTGGAATAGCGAGGGATGTCAAGAACGATCACCAATGATGTCCGTCCAGCAGACTCCGTCTTGCGAATGCAAAGTTTTGATGACTTCGGAAGTGAAGCTGGCTGCTGAGAAATGGCACTGCTCCGGCTTTTCAATGCACTGGAATGACCAGTGACTCGCCAAGCAACGAACACCGCACAGTTCTCATTGCCGTTCCATGGCGCTAGACTCATCGGATTAGCACGCCAGGAAACGAAGGCATTCCCGCCGCTGGCACCCTTCAATTGCGACTGGGCCGGTCTGCGAACCATACTCGCATCCATGTTCAGCTGCGCTACGATTTGATGTCAAACGTAGGAAGCGTAGTGTTGCGTCTGACCGGACTAGTGCCCAAGCAAAGATAACGGTGCATTTTGGGGGTTACCGAGACGAACGAATCGATCGCGAACGAAGTTGGAAGGAACAATGTTGCTACAACCGCTCGCCTTTCGACATCGCCGTGGACATTCTGTCGGAGCAACCTAGCGCCCGGTTTTACCATGCGTCGGAAGGATTGCTTGATGGAACATCTTGGTGGTGACAGAATCGTTTGTCGCCACCGGCGTGCGGGCAGATACGCGCTGGCAAACGATCTTGTGGTACGGCGGCGGACAGCACCACCAAATGGGGTTGCATTCATGAGTCATGATACGATACATGTGATCTAAGCGTCCGCAGCGCCGTCCGTCGTCACGTGCAGCAAGCGGACACTGTTGACCATCCGAGCAGACTACCGAAACTTGTACTGTAAGAAATCCGTTTTGCCAATTAGCGAAACGAACGTTGAAGTAGTTGAAGTAGTCGTATGACACGAGTTTGGTGATCGTAGCAGAGCTAAATTGCAGAAGCTGCTGAGTGTGCTTGTGCTCCGAGCTTTACACCTGCACACGCTGTCGCTATTTGCCAAGCCTTCCTTCTCAAGCACACGTCGCCTCCGTCGCGGTCCTGTCACATTGGCCCATAAACCGCCGCATAATCTGTCAAATTGCGGATCACTAGATTGTGTGCCTCTACTTCCTGATACCCTTTCTTTACGAGCAGCCTAATTCTGACAGGTAAACATGCTGTTTTCAGACCGATAAAAGACTGCTAGTGCTGGATATATACATTACTTAAACTTGCATAGATCGATCAACGAAATAAATCTCTTTACTAGTTAACCAAAGGTGGGGGAGATCGCGATATCTAGATAGCATTATTTCGGCTAGCTAAAAGCCTGTGCGATTCCTCGTACCTCGATACTTTATATTCCGTAATGCAGTTTTTGAGTCCATACCTAAATGTCGGTAGATGTCAGTAGGCGGCATCATCTGCTTATGCCAGAATGGTCACCTTTCCTTTGCAAAAAGTTCCTCTATTTGGGTACAATTGGGTTAGTAGTGCACAATACACGATATAAAAATTCCCTCTTTTGAAGCAGCAATTTGCTGGTCCAAGAAGTTGAGCAAACGGCCAGCTGCAGTCGTACGGATGACATTTACTCGCGGCTGTCCGTGGCTAACCGAAACCAATACTGTGGACGGACCGAACGATATCTACGGCTGTCCACAGACATCCGAATTTCTCCTCATGCTGATACGGCCAGATACGGACGACCTCCGTTTTCGACGATCTGTTTGAGCTCATAATCCGTTTACGCCGAACAATGGTTTCTCTGCATGAGTTCTAGAAATATTACACGAATGGATGCTGTTGATCACCATCATCCGCCTACGCCGCCAGAATGGGTTCTATTGTACGAATTCCTAGTACTGGGTAGTGTGGAGCCGCAGCTCTCGGGTCTTGTACAAGTTTCAGATGCAACATCGTTATCATGCCATCACGAAAATTATCTGCCTCGACTGTCGTCTTAGTCCAAGTCGGGTGCCCATTTCCTACAAATTGGGTCCAACGCCTTTTTTCACACTCTCGTCCCAAGAGACACGCAGCAAATTCGGACCAATCACCGACGCGCTCTGTCGTCCCCATCATCTGCTTCAGAGCCACACACTAAAAGCACGTAGTAAACCATATTCCAAGTCTCCATCAAGTGCTCAAGACGTCAACAACATTCCAATGAGCGCGATCGACGCCAATACCAAGACTTCGTCATGGAAGACGGAGAACCCGAACAAAGCTCGTGATGCCATTTCTTGGCACGCTTACACCAGCGGAGTCAAAGCTGGTGCAGTGGCGGCCGTCGTCGCTGCGGCTGCTGTGCTCTCGGCCAACAAATACTCGCCATCCTTCCGCAACCGCCTCAGTGTGAGTGGTAAGACGGCATTGGTGGTGTCGCCTTTCCTAGGCGCCTTTACGCTCGTAGCGGAGACCCGTCTGATGGAAGGTGCTCGTAACCCCGAAATGTACATGGCCAGTATGGACGGCTCGTACGTGGCCCCGAAGAAGGAGGTGTCACAGCTCAAATTCTGGCAAAAGACTGCCAATTTTCTCTACGACCATCCATACCGTGCTTTGATCACAGTCGGTGTGCCAATTGTGGGTGGAATCTACGGTTACCAACACCTGAACAAGGGGATCTCGACCTCGCAGCAGATCATGCACACTCGTATCTACGGTCAAGCTTCAGTCGTGGTGTTGTTGCTGAGCTCCATGGCGTTCCACGACTACATGGCCAAACGTGGTAAATTTACCGTCGAGGACAACGAGGACTAAAGTAAGAATTTTGTAGAGAACGAGATGCCAATTCTCGTTCTGTGTAAAAAGGTTCTAACGCTCGTTAGCAAGAGAATACAAATGATTTTTATTATACGGCGCGTGGTAAGCGAGTATATTGGGATACAGGAAGAGGGGTTTCGACGTACGTTTCGACATGCTCAAGATGGCACAGTGGAGAACGTGAGTTGATCACAGCACTAGCGCTTTGAAGCAAGATGACGGCTAAACCTCTCGTTAGACCAAGCGATGTGGATGTGCAGTCGTTGGTGATGCCGCTACCACAAGGTGTGGAAATGCCTCCGACTCGTGCTTCGTCCAAACCAGGACGACGAAGAGTTAGCAGCGCGAAGAAAGCTTTGCCTGCCAAGTCCAAGCCTGATACTAACACAAATACCAACCGACCGGACAGCTCGCGCATGACGCAGCAGCAGCTACACATGTGGGAGCCCGTACTCACTCTCGGATGGTCGATTGGTATATGCTTTTCACTGGCAGTTCTGTGTATCGGACTTGGTGTCCTGATTATCTACACTTCCGGCACACTCACGACATTGCGCGTAGTTTATGACGCACAAGCAGCAATCGCTACGCAGCCAGACGGCAATATCACGCAGCTCTCTAATTGTCGCTTAGACTCGTCGGATCAGGCCAACTCGTTCCACGCAGACCACACGTGTTTCGTGCATCTGACACTCCCGAACGACATCAAGAGTCCTGTCCGCATCTTCTACGAGCTAGACGGGTACTACCAGAACCATCGGCGCTTTGTCTCGTCCATCATTCGTACGCAATTCACAGACGAATGGCGACCAGAAACAGCTATATCCATGCTGGAGTGCTATCCCATGAAAACGATCACCTCGGAGCTGTGTACGGTCAGCGTGTGCGAGCCATCTTCTGCCGCCATGCAGCGCGAGTTGTTCCCGTGCGGCATCGTGGCTAACACCTTGTTCAATGACATTTTCTGGCTGCACGAAGGGGTTTTGCCGGGCGGGAAGACACTCTCACGAACAGACATGACGTCCAGGGGCATTGCACGCACCTACGCCGCACACAACAACAAGAATCCGACATGGAATGTCTCCACCGACACGTACCTGCCCGTTTGGCTGAACCCGAACATGAGTCTCATCATCCCGCCACCGACCGGTCCGACGAGCTCACAAATTGCTGATGACTACACCAACAGCACCGCGTGGGCTCATGACGCGTTGGATCCAGACTATGGCGTAGGTACAGGCCTAGAGAACGAGTTCTGGCGCGTTTGGGTCGAAGGAGCCGCGATGCATCCATTCCGCAAGCCGTACGGCCGCATCGAGCACGATCTTCCTGCAGGCACCAACCTCACGTTCGCCGTGCAATCCAACTTCTTCGTGCGTTCGTTCAACGGTTCTAAAGCGTTGGTGATTGAGGAAGTGGGCTGGTTTGGTAGTGCCAACTACGTTTTAGGCGCGTTCTTCTTGGGAATCGGCGGCATCTTCTGCGTGGCTGGTATCTTCTTCACTGGTCGCAAACTTCACAGTCCTCGTGCGCTTGGAGACGCCTCAGCATTATCATGGAAGAAGCAGTAGTTGGTATGAATAGCTTAAAACTACATGCATTTCGGTTGGTTCTGGCTTGAATCGTTGTACTGGTTCGTAGCGTCCGTAGATGGAAGATGTATCAAAGAGAAGGAGGTGGAGACATCCATTCAGCGCACGTGTAGGAGCTTGATTCATGGTGCAAACAGTCCTGTTCTCACGTGACAAGAAGTTTTCCGAATGCGATACGTAGATTCGAGTTGGTTTGGCAATGTCGACAACTTGCGGTCGAGGAGATGGTGGAATGTCTCGATGGCAGAGTTCATGGATGAAATCCAGCGCATGATCCTCTCGTTTA
>PCFV01000211.1:0-32753 GCA_002812785.1 Phytophthora litchii | reverse complement strand
CGATCTCGGCTTGTTTATGCCCATTTGATTTGTCATCGTACAGCACTTCTCGCCGAACTCGAACAAACGAGAAATAATACCCTTGTAAATCTCATCCGTATTTCACAATCGAAAAGCATTTTTTGCACTTCTGTTCCATAAACCTCTATATTTAGATTTATAATATGCATTCGTATTAGAAGCGAATAGGGGTAGGGGTGTTCACCCTAGCGAGATGATTATGCGTGTGCCGGCTTTACCACTATTCGTTGCAGTGTCCGACCTGACCGCCGAAACCAGATCCGCGCTACTCACTATTCAACTCACCACATCGATACCAAGTCGTATTCCATCGTCACCAACCATGAGCTCCGTCGATCACAGCGCATCGTGGGAATCCGCAAACCCGAATCAGCGTCGTGATGCCATCTCCTGGCACGCCTACACCAGCGGCATGAAAACCGGTGCTACTACTGCTAGTGTCGTAGCTGCAAGTGTGCTCACAGCCAACAAGTACTGGCCAGCTTTTCGCAATCGCTTGAATGCCAGTGGCAAAACCGCATTGGTGGTCATGTCGTTCTTGGCTTCATTCACCGTGGAAGCTGAGAGTCGGCTAGTGCATGGAGCACACAACCCAGAGATCTACATGGCCACAATGGACGGCACGTACGTCGAGGAGGAGAAGAAGGCGTCCAACCTCAAGCTCTGGCAGAGGGGAGCTAACTTTCTGTACGACCATCCGTACCGCGCTTTGGCGACTGTCGGAGTGCCGCTTGTTGGTGGCATCTACAGCTACCAGCACCTGAACAAGGGTATCTCGGCCTCTCAGCAAGTGATGCACACTCGTATCTACGGCCAGGCTGCTGTGGTTGTGTTGTTGCTGAGCTCCATGGCGTTCCATGATTACATGGCTAAGCGTGGCAAGTTCGGGGAAGAGGAAGAGACACAAGCCTAGGACAGATACCATTTAGGCTGAGCGCAGTACAGGACGAGCAAAGGATACTCATTCTGTTGATAGGTTTCAGGTGCTCTAACAGTAGAATACATCTTTATTTCTTACGGCCGTGTGCTCCATTATTGGTGATGATAATGAGTTCAAGATGCTGCAAGTGTATTGAGTCGAGTCAAGTTTGCAGCGATGTCTTCGCAGGCGCTAATGAGGCAGCTCATGACGATGAAATCCTCCATTGTCACGTATTGATCATCATCATCTAGTGAACGCAGGAGTAGTTCGCCATAACTTTGCTTCAACGTCGCGGCAGCTTCGTTTAAAGAGAAAGACTCGACATTCAAAAGCGCGACACCAGCACTATCAGTGCGACTTTGTGACCACCAACGGCGGTGTGGATGACTTCTGTTGATTTCAATGCCCAAGTCTCTGACGTCTCCACTGCTATCCGAGATATACGAGTCTATACCTGAAGAGGAAGACGGTGGAGTGAAGAATTGTGTTGATCGAGGGATATACACTCTAGCAGCCGACGATGGAAGCGTCATGAGTACGTCACTTGTAGCGGTACTTGACTCCAACAAGTCCACAGCCGAGCTATCATCCGAGATAACCATCGAGCGAATGCATTCTTGTTTCTGGGGAGGAGCCACCTTATCCTGACCGCGATCTGCGTTGCTTGGAATCATCTGTGCAGTGTTCTCGTATATCTCGAGTTCCAGTCGAAAGCCATCGTTTAATGCTTGCATGAACTCGGAAAACGTGATCTCTCCGTCATGGTTCTTGTCCACTAGTTTCATGAACTCATCTACATACTGTTCCATGTGGACATTGCCTTGTCCTCCAGTGTATGGCATGAGCTTTTCGAGCAAAACTACCAGCTCTGAAGCGTCCACGGTCCCGCTGTGGTCTCTATCTGCAATTCGAAATGCTTCTTTCATCTGCAGATAAATAGCGCAGTCATCTGCAGTTTTGTACGTGAAATCTTGGCTGAAAAGCGTCACGAGTGCGTCCAATGATTCTTCAACAACCGATTCGTAGGTGCTTTGACTTTGATCCCACCTAGCTTTAGCTACCGATGGGGGTGCATTTGAGGGTAGTGGTGGTAAGGGTGCTTCTGGAATCAAATCCTCGGTTGTAGGAGCGATAGCTGTAACGTAGACTGTCTCTGGTTGGTGAGATCGCTCTTCTTCTTGCTCCTTGAATGCGGCAGTACATTCATCGTTGAGACGGCCAGCATTTCGGCGTTTTAGGCGAAAACCTTCATGAGGACAGTCTTTAGTCGCCCTTTCTCGCCATTCAACTAGATCTGAAAGCAGTCGAAGTCGATCTAGCAAAGTCCAGCAAACAGCTAACACTTGTGTGTACTGCTCGTTGGAAAATTTCGCCTTCCACAAATTGGGCTCTGCGGTGGCATCATGTACGAGTTTCTTTTGTTGCTTCAAAATCGTTGGTAGTATGATGGCGAGTTCTTTGTGTAGTGATTTAATTTCCTTTTCATCAAGTTTGGCCGTGGTTGGAATTGGAATGTTGGAATCGGTCTCAACAACAGTTGGAAGATCACCCAGTTTGGGTGCAGTTGTGGTAATACTTGTGATATGATGTGCGAAACAACGCTGGAAAACTTTGTTGTATGCTTCAAGAACCTGTTGGATATTGGAACGTAAAAGTCCACGAGCACTTTGCGGTTGCAAGCTGGCTTCAACGAGCATTAAAATGAGAATAGCCACAGAATTCTCAGTAAGACTTGAATACGAGAGTGCTGTAGTTGTAACTCGACAACTGTGGTCGAGCAGTACCGACGCGGACATGTACGCTGATACCATTCCGGCCATGCGAAGGTAAGATGTGGAGTAACATACGTACATCGAACCAACTATCCACACGAAGAGCACTGCGTTATTGACAGCGTTGTAAAACACCACATCGGAGATTTTACAGATGAAAAAGTGCAAAATGGAGGGCACGACGGTGCCTGCTACAAGTCCAGCAATGCGATTTTTCATGTTTCCATAGGTGCCACCAACGTGAAACTCCGCCACCATAGCAATAGCAGTTGGTCCTGTGGCGCTGAACGCGAATACGAATGTGGACGCGCAGTAGGCAATGAGAACGGCAAGTGTTGTACGCACTGCAAATATCGTCATTCGACGCATGTACATCGTGCCTTGGTAGATACTGCACCATATCATTTGGAAAAATTTACAGACACGATACCGACAGGAAAAATTCTTGTGGTTAAAGCGTTCTTCGAACGCGAACAGCGTGTGGGCAAACGAGTGAAACGAGTAGATAAACACATTGAGCGACATGGTTTTGCCCACATCACCAGGTGTATGCACTTCAGCTGAGAGCATCGCGCCATACAGCTTGGTATACTTCTTCATAAATTCGTTGACAGTTTGTTCCAAATGAAGGAACTTGTCTGTCGGCATGTCAGTAGAGGCTTCAAGTACTCTGTTTGCAATTTCTTGGAGCAGGTCGTTAGCCTCAGTCTGCATAATGTGGAAACTCTGCTGCATTCTTTTCATCAAAACCACGTGGGTCCAATGACCATTTTCAGCCTCGATGGCAAATTTCATCGCTCTCAAATCTTTTAGAAGCCGCCCATACAACTTAACAAGTTGCTTCGCGACGTTCTTGTTGAACTTAAGGCATAAACCCACGCCAACGATTTCTTCCCACCAACAATCGTTCAAAAGCTCCTCCATCTCGGACAACCGATGTTGTGCTGCCTTTAAAAATCGATCCAATCTGAGCCGAAAGAAATCCATTTTCTTGATATCTTTCACGCGAAAACAATACGAGTCCATGATCAAGTTGAGAATCTTGCGGATATCGTTTGGGGCATGATCCATGTGGCGCATGAGCTTCTTGGTGGCACTGCCATCAGAAACGCAACAAATTGGTTAGTTTAGTTTAGGTTGAAGCTATCGGTTGCCAATTTCGTACAACAAGACTTACAAGAGCGGAGAGGGCAGCAATGCTGTCATGAGAGAAATCAGTGTTCCAACAACGCCTATGCCGCTGTATACTGCCAGATTCTTCATCAGACCCGATGTGGCGTAGTCGCTGTTGCTGAGGTCCTTCAGACCCGTACCACCGACTCTCGGATTCATGGGGTTGATGAACTTTAGCACTAAGAAGAACAAGCCAAACATCCCATTAGAACTACACCATGGATTTCTCAGAACGTGAAGAGTTAACAACGTACTGAAGAAGGCATTGGACATCACAGCAAACTTCTTGACGTTGTATTGCTACGGAATATGAGTAAAACATTCAGCACAAATTAATGTCAGGACATTTTCATGTGCATATTGGTAAACCCACTTACAATCGGCAACAAGAAGATCACAAACGTGAAAGCGAGCATGAAAGGAGATACCAAGCCCCAGTCGTGCAAACTGACATAGTATGGCGTATCGTTTAAATTCTCCGGCACCGAGATTAAGTCGCCCTGTGTGATCGGAATCCACAAGAATACCCCGAAATTGTACAGTAACGCAAGGCCCACGCCCAAGTCGATTTGCCAGATCTGCTGGACTACACCACCGACTGTAGGGGCTGACGCGTAAATGACCATAATGGCAGCATAAGCAAGACCACCCAAGTAATAGAACGATGGCAAAAAATTTGAGCCTGAAGATGAAGCCGAGGACCCTGTCTGGATAACACCAGCTAGCAGCACTCCTGCTGCAGCACGAGTAGCACGTCCGATATGTCTACGGAATGCTGACGATAATAAAGTGTCAGTACAATGTCGTTATCATGGAATGGTCTAGTCTACTGGAATACTTCTTTCTTCCGGTCGACGTCCGGTCTTCTTGACTCGAGTTATGGTTCTGTTGCCTCGAGTTTCTTCGTTTGCAATCGATGAAGAAGCTGTGGATTTCTGCTTTCGCAGTCTCAATTGCATTGATTGAGTAGTCGGCGTTGTAGGTGAATCCAAGTCCAAGTAGTGTTCACCCGCATTTCCGATCTCCAAACCCGAAGGACTTCGAGCCCGCGTCTTCATTTTGTGCGGACTCGTTGCCATCGGGATAAATTATATGTGAAGAAGTTCGTGCAGCTGGCGAGCAGCAGGATGGGTAGCAAAACTTCAGAGTCCATTATCAGCTGGGAGAGAAACGACCGGATTCAGAATAGGTTTCGAGATGCCTAGATATCGCCCATGAACATCGTTGGTAATTGACTAGAGCATGGTGAGATCATAGTAGCGGGTGACTTTGATGTCGAACTCTCTGACAATAAAATACTTTGTGATCTGTCAATTGGAGGTGCCTAGATTCGTGTGGCAGAGGCTTGGAGGATCAGCTACATGCAAATTATTTTTTGGATATGCTAGACTAGCTAGCACACACAACTACAACTACATGCAATCAGCAAATGCTACTTGAATGTGTTGAATCACAAGCCCATGGAGCTTTACTCGGTGTACAAACCCTCCAACTTCATGCGGAAGTGCTTGACGATGACCGGCCGCTTTAGTTTGGAGGTCGGCGTTGCGAAATCGTTCTCGGGCATGAACTGCTCCGAGTGTAGGTGGAACTTCTTCACTCGTTCAAAACCGAAGAGTTTGTATTCGGTCGCCAGTCTCTCCATCTCGTTGGCGATATCTGCCTTGAGTTCTGCCCCAGCAGGAGATCCCGGCATACAAAGCTCCTCACAGGACGCCTCGATGTCCTTCTCCTCCGCCCACTTGGCCACAACTTCGGTGTCAGGAACGATAATACCCACCAAGTAATTCTTCATCGAGTCGCCGTGCACAAAAGCCTGTGCGATGAGAGGGCTTTTGATATAGATGCCTTCAATCTTTTCAGGCGCCACATATTCGCCTTGTGAGAGCTTGAATATGTTCTTCTTGCGGTCAATAATGCGAAGCGTGCCGTCCGGATTCCAGCAACCAATGTCGCCCGTGTGCAGCCAGCCATCCTCGTCGATCACTTCCTTCGTGAGGTCAGGTTGTTTGTAGTATCCGACAAAGAGGTTATCGCCTTTCATTAGAATCTCACCTCGAGGACACGGTTTGTCCTGGCTGGTGTAGTTCATCTCGGGTACGTCTTCTAGACAAATCTGCACGTTGCCAAGTGGAATACCAATGTGATCGCCGGGAGGGATCTCGTCCGTCGAACAAGAGATGACGGCTCCAGTCTCGGTTAGTCCATATCCTTCCAACATCGTCGCACCAAACACAATCTGACAAAACTCCTTCACATCCTTCGACAGCGGCGCGGAACCATTCATCATGCGACGTACACGTCCTCCCAATGCTTGTTGAGCTTTACTAAACACCAAGAAATCCCAGAACGCGTGTGTCTTGTAGCCGTCCTCGAGATAATACTTCTTCGAGGCGTAGGCTGTGTCAAACAGCCACTTCTTGATTCCTCCAGCTGCTGCAGCACCTTGTGTGATCTTGTCATGAATTCGGTTAAGCAACCGCGGCACCGACGGGAACACCGTCGGCTTAAGCTCTCCCAAGTCGTCCATTAGCAACTTGACATCTCCCGAATAATACCCAACAGCAGCTCCATTGAAGATGCAAGTTGTCTGGATCACACGCTCAAAGCAGTGTGCCAAAGGAAGATACGACAGATGAATATCCGTCGGAACGAGCAAGGTGAATTCCAGTGCACATGCTGCCGCTGCCATCATATTGGCATGAGTGAGCATTGCTCCCTTGGGGCTCCCCGTTGTCCCTGAAGTGTAGCAGATCGTGGCTAAATCACTCGGAACTGGTGGATCGGCAGACACAACGTTCTTCTTGCCATCCTCAATGAGTTGATTCAAAGTCATGAGCTTCACTTGGTGTTTTCCCGCTAGAATCGTCTCCTCTTGGTCAATCTCGTCTTCAAACTGCACCACCGTCTTGACATTGGGACATTCATGCACAACACCCATTAGGGTCTTGAATTGTTCCTTACCACAGAAGACGATACTCATCTCCGTGTGATTGAGGATGAATGGGATAGCAGTAGCTCCCAAAGTGTCGTATAGCGGCACCAATGTGTATGCCATTCGACTGGCAGCATGTTCGACAATGGACCATTGGTAGCAGTTCTTGGCGAAGATCCCCACAATGGCACCGCGTTGTAGCTTGAGAATGTGGCTCATACCCGATGCTGCAGCTTCTACAACTGGCAAGAAATCGTTGAGTGTCACCCACTCATAAGCACCAGGTTTACCCGTGACGGGGTCCATTTTCCTCCATCCAAAGAGTTTGTTGGTTCCGTCAGGGTCGAACTTTCGACGGAGCTCGTTCAAGTTCTTGTACAGCGTCATACCCGACGTAAAACCACTTTTGAGATGCCCCATACGGACAGTTCCATGCGTGGCAGTAGCACTACCTTCTAGTTCGTACGTAAATTGCTTCATCGGAAGACTGCAGATTCCAGAATGAACGAATGTGCCTTTGGATCATGAATCTACGGTCAGGAGCGATCGGGTAACAAGCTGTCACTGTCTGCCGATAATGGCGGATAGTTGATTTACAGTTAGGAACGCTACGATAGGAAGCTCGACTACGATTTACTGCATCATTGTCAAGACAATGAAAGTGATGATAGCGATACTCGTGACGGGTACAGTTGACGCAGTCGAAGCACTGGATGATCCACTGGCGCTCGAGTCCGACGTGGCGCTTTCATCACCGACGTTGACGCCGCTATCACTACCGACTCGTGAGCTGCCGGTGATGTCGATGCCCATTGAAGTGCATTTCTTCACAACGGGGTCCACGAGTTCGCTCATGAGAGTGAGGTTTTCATTGAGTGCAAGTGTGCAGTCTTCCGGGTCGATCGCGAGGATCGCCGCCATGAGTGACAAGCACGAGTCCGTCTCGCAGATGGACGTGAGCTGTTCGTCCGACGGCGTACCGTCCAGATTGGCGAACACAACCCCCGAGTCGCTGGCACACGCGGTGGTGTTGGGGTTTGTAAGTAGCGAGCCTAACTCCGACTGCTTGCAGACACTCACAGCAGTGACCTGTTGGATGGACACGCAGACGAAAGCCAACGTGAATGTGACGAGGTGGTTCATTCTCTGGCTTAGATGCGTTCACGACGGAGGATTGAGTTGTGAGAGAGCTCATGCGAGCATTAGGTTGCCTGGAATTTGCTGCTCGACTCACGATGGTCCCACTGAAGCCAGCAGCGAGTCGGAGGCTAACGAGAAGTCCAGCGATTGTTGTTGTCGGCATAAGAAGTGTCGAATGCAAAAGAAGTCAGGAAAACGATGCTGCGTGTACTACGTTAGTTCGCTTCATCCATTTCGTAGACCCAGGAGCTCCCAAGTGGATTTCGTACGTTGGTTGTGGCTTTAGTCGAGACCTGTGGATCCGACAATCGGCTTGGCAAAGGGAATGGAAGGCGCTCAGCTAGATTGCCCACACTTCAGTTGGTTGTGCAGTTGTGGAGTATGAGAGTAATGAAAGCAGAATGGTGATAAGAGACGCTGGACGATGCCACTAAGGTCGGGAAACCCGTCTAAACTAGAAGAGCCCACGCGGCAGAGCGATTCATGCTTGTGATGATGATCAGTGAAGATACGGCCATTGAGAGAAGAAATTCTTCGTGTATGTCTGTATTCCTGCTCTTGAAGCCTATAGTATCACAGAAGTTCCGGGTGGTGTTATCTGATCCTGGTTTGGTTTGGTATGTGCGCAAATGAGCTTACCACGCTTCGACTGTGGTTTATCTTCATGTTAATACATAGGGTTGGAGACTCGAGTGTTCAGTGGTAGGAGCTACCCCACTCTAGTTTAGGCACTCGATATGGGGTACCCTCGTCTTGCAACGATGAAGCAAGGTTTGGAGTGGTACGATACAAAAGTGTCTAGTTCATTGTGCTGGACTAGGCCAGGTGGAGGTGTAACTGGCTTATGATAGTGCTGGCGTGGATGTTCTCGAGGGTGCAAATGCTTGCTTTCGAGTTCTCGACACTCAGAATGACGGCGAAACGTAGAAAACGTTGGTCACACGATAAACTCATACTGACAGTGAAACGTGATGCCATGTTACGACTGACGTGTGAAATACTCAGTGAAAGCAACAGAGCGACAATGAGAAAATTAGCCTATACCAGCCTCATGATGAACAGGATGCGGTCACGATCGCTCAGTGAACGACGAATCTCTACAATTCGTGATATCAGAGGACAATACAGTCAAAAGCGTTCCGAATACAGTGCACAAAGTGTTGAAAATGGTAGATTATGAAGGATATTATCTACTGGACTCGTGCCTCAATCCAATCGATAGTGCTCCGCCATGTATCTGAACCAACAATCAGGTGAACAACAGAGCGCGCTTTTGAAACAAAGTTTGCATGACTGACACCGAATGAGATGATCGCGAACAAAAACACCGAGAAATACCTGACGTGAACACGGTCATTAATTACATGATTTGCTACTATTTTCCTGCTCGAATAGACTTCTTAGCGTAAATGTGCTCCTGAGTCTACAACTACTTCGTGGGTTAGCGCCTCAACCATGACTAAATAAGCCATAGTAACTTATCGGAGCCTATCGAGTTTATGTCGATTGTCCAAAGAAGGAAACACTCGAGTATTTGGTCGCATTCGTACTTTTATCGGGTGGAACCGTGTCCGCCGGCAGCTATGCTGCCGTGTGAAGTTGTGTCAAAGGGATGATCGTTGTGACAATGATTGGATGCATGACTCCATTGCAGGAAGCTACAACGATGAACTGTACAGTGAAATGTCAATTTGTAAAACCACTCGAAAAACTTGGCACAAGGTAACATTCAGTGTCGAATGAACAATGTCTAAAAGTTTGCTGCTAGTACTGCTCAAACACGATTAACTAGTTTCACGGTACCACTACTGCCTTTCCTCGGGCTATTGGCTATTCTCTTCGCGGCCTGAGTAATTCGTTGTGGTATTCCACTGTTTATTTCGCCGCACGAGATTCAGAAATTCGGGCAACTTCATTTATAGGTCTGGTCTTGGTCACCTTTTTATTTTGACTGCTGATAGCTGTGGCAAAATCTTAGTTGTTTTAGGTGAAGAGAACTTTATCGACACTACAGGACAAGTCAACCGAAATCACTTGAATGTAGACTGAAAACAATATTGAATTCATGTAAGCCGCATGGGTTTCGACCGATGTACAGCAGAATAATCCTTTACCGAGAATCACTTCAAAACTCACTTGACGAAGATGCAAGCCAAAGATACAAGTATCTCAATTTTAGTGAAAGAATCTTTGCCGCAAGTAACCTGTGCCTTGAATCAAGGCGCGTGCGAGACTCTTGGTGCACTGATGTTGGAGTGAACTGTGCCTGTCTGACGGATGTGTGTTTGAACTCGACTGTGTTCTACGTTAGAATACCGTAGAACTTCTAACCAAACGTACATGTCGTGATGAATCTTGTGTCTCCTGTGCTATCCTATCCGATTGATGCAAGCCGAAGCAGTCGTAAACATCGGGGTTATGGTCAACACTGGCCCTACTTAGTGGTCAACATCAGCCAAGTGGTCAACATTGAGATTGAACTTCAAATCCTTCAACATGATCCTCTCGCCAGTCGAGACAAGTTATCGGATACCCTTCACCATTTCACTTTTCAATTTCCCAGCTCCAAGTCAGCCACTCTTAAGCCTTCTCCCCAACCATGACCGTGCCACTCAAGGACTACACTTTGTTCGAGCCGTACCAGCTCACAAAAGACCTCAAGCTCAAGAATCGAATTGTGCTTTCCCCACTCACCCGTGCTCGATGCGATCCCATCACTCACGAAGCCGGACCAATGCAAGTCGAATACTATTCGCAACGTGCTGGTGCCGGTCTCATCATCACGGAGGCCGTGGCCATATCAGTGCAAGGTTTTGGCTGGTACGGAGCTCCGTGCATGTACACCGAATCCCACCGCGACTCATGGAAACCCGTCGTGGAAGCTGTGCATGCCAAAGGATCCAAGATTTTCCTTCAAATCTGGCACATTGGTCGACAAGGCCATCCGAGTTTCAGCGGGGATGTAGTAGGCCCTTCAGCTATTGGCCCCGTGTCCGGCCACACTCGAGATGTGAACGCCGAGAAGGCTCCGTATGAGCTGTGCCGTGAACTCAGGACAGACGAAATTCCGGGAATCATCGACGATTTCTGTAAGGCTGCACGTCTCGCTAAAGAGGCTGGTTTCGATGGTGTTGATATCCACGCAGCCAACGGGTATCTACCCGATACGTTCCTTCAGTCATCTACCAACAAGCGAACTGACAAATACGGCGGGTCCATTGAAAACCGTGCTCGCTTCTTGCTCGAGTTGGTTGAAGCACTTCAGAAGGAATGGCCTGCCGATCGTATCGGCTTGAGACTGTCACCCAATGGCTTTTATGGTGACACTGGTAACGCCGACAACTATGACATGTGCTGCTTTGTAGCTGAAAAGCTGAGCAAATATGGTCTCGCGTATTTGGCCACGCTGGATGGCTTTGGCTTCGGCTTCAACAACAAAGGCCGTTTAACCAAACCAATTGACGTCAAGAAAAACTTCAAGGGCACTGTTATTGCTGCGAACAGCTACGACCGTGACACAGGGGAGGGTGTTCTGCGTAGCGGCGCAGCAGATCTGGTAAGTTTTGGACGTCCGTACATCTCGAATCCCGACTTGGCTGAACGCTACTACAATGATTGGCCGCTGAACGAACCTGCTGGCTACGACACTTGGTTTGGTACGCGCATGCCTGGTCCTCATGGATACGTCGACTTCCCTACCTACAAGGATAACATCAACTGAGAGTCTCCAATGTATTGAGGTGGAACCAACCGACCTCAAACATTGTCAATCTTGAAAAGTAGGTGACTAGCATGTGAATCATCTCATCATGACCAAGAACTAGGTATAAATAGTGAAGACTATCATAGGATTGAGGACACGTTCAGTAAGCCATTTTGCTCTAGCTCTTGCATTGTTTGTTTTTATGTCAGAGCTTCCGGAGCTTCCAAGGTCGCTGGACCCACCTGGAGCGATGCGTCGACAATCTTCTCGACGGTTGATATCACGCGGCAGTACGATGCACATATCGACGCATCATGGAAGTGTGTTCAAATCTGAGGTACCGCCTCATTTGCTCAAGTTGTTACAGAAATCTCCGGAAGAACAGCAGCGGGTAGCAGCTGCTAAAACGATTTTGATGGATGAACCAGCATTGCGAAATGAACAAAACTTGGATCTGGTGTACAGTTGGATGCTGCAGAATTGCAAGCAGTATAGTAACAACATCTTTGGTGCTGCACCAGAATATATTCGTCGCGAAATATGTCGACAAATGAGGCTTATCAAGATAAAAAGTGGAGGTCTCGTTATCCGCCAAGGAGACACAGGTGATCGTTGCTATATTGTCGTGGATGGACTCGTAGATGTGTACGTCAAAATGGAGAAACCAGGGGATGTCGTTGTTGCTCCAATTTCGCCACCTCCGATGTTGTCTACTATGAAACAGAGACGCATGTCAAGACGTCTGAGCTCGGAGATCAACGCAGCACCCGTAGATTTTGGCGCTATGGTGGCGAACCTTGGTCCTGGAGCAATGTTCGGTGAGATTGTGCTGCTAAACCCGTCCGCGAGACGCAATGCCACTATCAAGGCATCTCAGTTCACTGAGAGCTGCGATCTAATTTGTCTTGAGCGTGCAGATTACATTCGTCTAGTACGCACAGCCTCAATGGAAGCCTCGCATTATAACAACGCTGAGGTGCTGGACAGGATGTTTCTCTTCAGGGACTGGAAGAAACATGGTAAGTAAGCGAATTAACTTCTTTTTGCTTTCATAAGTATCTCATCTCGGTTTTCAATGCTGAATCAGAGAAAATGCGTCTCGTTAGCGCGATGAGATCACGCCACTTCACAAGCAACGTAGGATCATGTCTAATTTTTAGGAGGATTGAGATGACATACTAACCTTTTTTAATCGAATGGATATAGGATTATCTCTACCGAGCAGGAACAGATGCAAAGTGGATGTACATCGTAACTTTAGGCGAAGTCATGGAACGTATTAACTGGACCCTTGAAGCAGCGGGAAATGATGCTGCCATGCGACGACTTCTTTTCTCGCAGCCTTCGTCACGAAAAAATCCTGAGAAAATCGTAAACGTCGAACTTACCCTGATCGGTCCTGGAGATATCGCGGGAGAATTACCATTCGTGACTTCAAAGCGCGGAGCTATCTTCGACATTAAGGCCGTGACGGACGTTCAAGCGCTTGCCATAGACCGACGGTACTACGAGACTGTCATGCTCACTGCCACACGTGAGAATAAACCTGAAGTTTACACTACCATGAAAAAGCTACGCAAGTTCAGTAAAGCTCGCGAAGATTGGCGTCAGCAACGTATGGAATGCGGCATTTCGTACCCTAGCGCGCATGTCAACATGTACGTTGTATCGATATACAATTTTCTCTCCTACTATTGTCCTCGCGATTTATCGTATTCGTCTCAATGCTGTCCAACATGTAGAACTTGGCACTTGATGCGTATGTCGAATGTTTCATGTCCAAGATGTGGTCAAAAGGGTCACCTGGCTGCAGACATCTCAAAGTGTGATAGTACCCCACCTCGACAACCCTCAGTAGACAGTAATACCAGCAATGGAAGTACAAGTACTGGTGCAAAGTTGGCTCCATCTGCAGCTCTAATTCCACGGAGAGCCTCAACAGCAAGATCACCACCAACACGCAGGTACATCAATGAAATTTGTCTCTATTACGCTTATGTCCTAATATCTATTGTCCTTCGTGTAGGAGAGGCGAAACCCATCAACCAAACACAGCACGCCCAGATACTGCTCTCCGTGATCTTTTTGATGATTCATATCTCCCCTCAGGCAAAGAGCAACTTCAACGTTGCCGTGAGCGCAGACTACAAGCATAAAAGAAGGCGTTCGAATTATATACTGGAGCAATCCCCCTCTTGTGCGCACAATAACCAGTTTAGTAGAAAACGTGTACAGCAAATACTGTATGAGCTTCAGTATTTGAGCAAATATGATTCTCACGAAGAATGGAGAGCAAGTGATGCCCTTTACACTGTGAATACGATGGTTTTGTCATCATCTAAAGACCAAAAGCGGATTTGTGTGTGTTCGAGTTGTTATGGGGTTATTTTGTTTGAAACCTGCAGCGACTACGAGAGAGAAGTAGCCAAGCAGAAAAACAGGTGATATTGCAAGCTACATCCCTTTGAACTGACTGTGACGTGCGAACCTAACATTGATATCTTCATGTTGTTAGAGCAGTTGATGATTACCGTAGCGTAAATGTCAGAAAATCATTCACATACAGCTTCGCGATGTACCAACTGCTGCTGCTAATGCCTGCCAGCGATTATATTCTTCCGTTCCAATAGGCGAGTCAAATGCATTCGTCAATCTTTCTCTTACAGCCTCATCTTTGCGGACGTGTTCATCATTGGAAACAAATGCCTCAGGATGGCCCTTCACATCAGTAGTGCCAACCTTTGATCGATCACTGGTACAATTCTGCCTTGCGTCATCAGCTATATTTCTTCTTGAGATATAGCGATATTGAATTTGCCCAAATTTTGCAGATGAATGCCCTCGTTTGTTCTTGTCAAACAACATCCAACTAGTGCGCGACGCGAATATGATACACTCTGTATTGATGAGTACATGTCGATCTTTCCTTTGAGTGACCCGGTGTTCACGTATGTGATTAGCGTAGTGTTACTTCCACCAATCTACAGTATCTCCTCCTCTGTTACTTGTTGCAGCAGTTTCCAAAGGATCTACGTTTGTGGTCGCAAAGCTCTCGGAAGTGATTTTGATTAGCTTGCATCTGAAGCGGTATTCACGCATATATTGCGCTCTACGCTGATGCTTCCATTCCTGCAATGATACACTTTGAGGTAAACGAGTTTGTTAGTTGACGAGGCTGCTCCACGAAACGCTTCTGATGCACCTTGCATTACCATTGGGGTTAGATAGTGTCTTTGGTACGCCACCTAAACGCAGTCAGTTGATAATGGAAATACCTCAGTATTAATCGATGAGCTGTCCATGTGCTTGTGCAACATGGGTATGAGTCACACGGAGGGATTCCCATTACAAGCGCGGAGGATCAAAATGAAGTTATGTCGTTATGGAATATGGATAGCTCTTCATTGAAGGACTGAAAGGAATCGCTTTTGCTTCGAAGGAAAAGGCCCGGAATCGCTTGGCGCTATGATTACGGCGATCTATAGCACAATCACTGCTTAGTATCCTCGATTCCTCCGCCGCACTGCCAGCTGGAACCATCGCAAAAATCCTGAAAGTGATTACGAACCCCAGCGACCTAGGGGAATTTTAAGGATGAAACCTCGACGCATTCCGGATATACCACGTCCAACTACATGTATTCCTTACAAGGCGAACCGGTGTGGTTTCCTGACACTCATTGATTAATGTAGTTAGTGCTTAGGAAGTTGAGAAGCCACAGTAGATTTTTGCTTATGGTGGTGGAAATTCGACCGCAATCGAGTGACGACCTGTACATGGTACGTACATGCGAGAGTTTGCACAGCAAGACCTATGTCACATAGCATGCGAGTTAGTATATCCCTTTGCTTAGTGAAACAATGCTGAAAACCGTCTGATCGGGTAGGGCTCTTCCTTAACAATAATGTGTAAAAGTGCTCGTTTTTGCAAGTCTCCTTCAATTGGCCGATGCATCCTTACCCGATCGGGCTTTCCTCCTTTCATGGATGGTATTTCTGTACGGTTAAGTTGGGGAATTTGCCCTGATCTTCATAATGAAGAGATATTACTATACGGGTATCACACTGTATGGCCCTGCGGAACATCGGAAGGTCTGAGCTCTAAGCATGACTTGAAGATACAGTAGTCATCTACATATGCCACAGTCAGATGGATACAGAGACAGTAACTTGGCTATTAATGAACGAGCTACATTAATAACGACAAATCTTTACTTGCATTAAACCTTCATCGCCCCGCTACAGTACGAGCTCCCAGACTTTTCCATCTACATGTAGTCTTATCTAGCTTGATGCGGACTTCCGACATTCAGGCTACATGGCCTATCCTTTAAGATTTAGCTTCAGATTAACAGACGGTCCACGCGTTCTTGTCGTTGTGACGTCGGAGGATGATCGTTCGGTCGTAGTATGTCTTATCGGATGGCGATATTATCACAACCAACACGGGGAACAACAGGAACCACTACAATGGATGGCCGCGATCTTTATGACACTGATGTTATGGGTATACCGTCCAGCGCGATTTAGACTATCGTAAAGTACAGAGTGTACGTAGGAATGAGTTGGACAGGGGGTGACTTACCGTTCGTGCAAGTATCACGAATAATTAGTCGACACATCTTGACATGACCCTGCACTCAGTGCACTGTGCCATACGGAGGCATCACTGCACTTTGTTTGCTCCCACATGTTCAAAGAGATTGTCGACATTGGACTGTTTATTCGGGAACGATCGCACGCTCGTAGCATCTTGAGATTGGATGACCATGAGTTGCGTTTTTGGTAACAAGGATAAACGTCCTCGAGCAGTCAATCACCCTACCTACATGTACGGTGTATCTCTGTTCAGCTGACATGCAGAGTTATCACTATCTGGAGGAACCATTTCCAATGAGTGTGCAATTACGCCATAAATTTACAGTGGTAGACTGTGCTGCGCCAGATTGAGTATAACGGTGTATTGACCACAGACAAATGGGTGACTTCATGCTTACAAAGGATCCAATGTCATTGGAGGACATGCTGAACCAACCTAAGGAATAGACAAACTCTTTGCAGCATCGTATCAAATTTGAGTGCATTGCTATTGAGAGGTGGTTTACTAAAGGCCTCGGGTTTTTTCTGCCACCTTACGTAGAGGCTATCACAATCCGAACCTCACTCATTCGCACAAATTTCACCTTGGAGATACAACATTTGGTACCATGAATGCATCTGTCGATTCAATGGGCCAAGGACCAAGGTATTGCGAGCTCACATAATATGTAACGTACGTCTGTCATTATTGATTATTATCCCTATTTGTCCGTAAGCCAGCCAGTTCTCCTTACTTTACAATTCTCTTTCGAACACCAAGAACTCGCATTTTGGAAACGACTGTCGACACCGGAGATGCAATTCCACTACTTCGTTCTGCTGGCTGCAGCGATCGCCTTTAGTGGCGTCGATGCCTTGGTGTCTACGAACTCAGAGTCGACGCAAGCCATTTCGTTCACTGCTGACAAGGAGAATATGCCTGTCAAGAGACTTTTGCGGACTTCCGACGAGGAAGAACGAATGAGTGTTCAAGGGGTGAAGACGTGGGTCTCGGGCTTTCTCAAATCTGACAAAAACTCGAAGCTCGTAAAGCAGCTCTCGTCAGACGATAAAGCGAAGCTTTTGACGAAACTTTCGTCAAAAGATAAAACGAGGTTCACGAAGCAACTCTCAGAGAAGTTTGATCCCGATTTACCTCCACACTTACAAAAGCTCGCTGGGCAAGACGTTGGCAAAGCTTTCAAGACATTAGGGCTAAACAACGTCAATTCTGTGAAAGACCTTTTCTCCGGCCAAAAGGTCACCAAGCTGGGAAATGTGGATGACTTCTTCACCAGCCAGCAATTTACCACCTGGACTGGTCACATCGCCAAATGGAACAGTGGCAGCAAAAATAAGGAAATGTCCGTGGCCAAGTACATTAGAGGTGAGCTTGGAGATAAAAAAACTGCTAAGCTTTTCGCCAAAGCTAGCAAGAGTTCCAATCGTGAGGTGCAAGAAATGGGTCAGGCTTACCAGAATGGTCTGCTTAAAGAATGGATCAAGCTCAAACCTATGAAGACACCGGATGAGGTCACCGCAATCTCTAAATCTCTTGTGCCGAAATACACAACGTTATACAACAATGCACGTGAGGCGGCTGCGAAAAAACGTGCCGGCGGCGAGAAGTTTCTTGTGAGGAGACCAGCGGATTTATCTGTTAGTGTTTGAGCTACATCTCCTTCAATCGACACTGAATGTTACCTTGTGTCAAGTTTTTCGAGTGGTTTTACCATGTGTATGCTTTATGACTAGATGCGGCAGATCAAATAGACAACATTTGTCGTTCGCCACCGTACCACCTCAGCTCGGTGGGGGATCTTTGGCCACATTCACGCAACGTACCAGCCTTTATCCAGATGAAATATACTTCACAACCAGTATCCCGGTAGATGGAGGGCCAGACCTCGACCACCTTACCTGTCGTGTTTTTATCAGGATCTCTCCGCCAGCGGATGTGGTTATCATCTTCTTATAGTTCATGACTCGGAGTTGATTACTCGCTCGAGACCAAAGGCTCTTATGATGACTTGTTACCAGCCAAAGGGGACTTGACGTGTACCGACACCTCCCTATGTCACTGACAAGCTAAACTGGGACTAGAGCAGGCGTATTTTGGCGGTGAGAACACGTAAACTATTACATTGTACTACATTGGGTAGTTTATGAAGAACACTATCTATCGGATTGAGGCACGAGTCCAGTAGATAATATCCTTCATAATCTACCATTTTCAACACTTTGTGCACTGTATTCGGAACGCTTTTGACTGTATTGTCCTCTGATATCACGAATTGTAGAGATTCGTCGTTCACTGAGCGATCGTGACCGCATCCTGTTCATCATGAGGCTGGTATAGACTAATTTTCTCATTGTCGCTCTGTTGCTTTCACTGAGTATTTCACACGTCAGTCGTAACATGGCATCACGTTTCACTGTCAGTATGAGTTTATCGTGTGACCAACGTTTTCTACGTTTCGCCGTCATTCTGAGTGTCGAGAACTCGAAAGCAAGCATTTGCACCCTCGAGAACATCCACGCCAGCACTTTCACAAACCAGTAACACCTCCACCTGGCCTAGTCCAGCACAATGAACTATACACTTTTGTATCGTTTCGCTCCAGACCTTGCTTCATCGACTTCTCGATCAGTTGCAATACCATGATACCCCACTGAGAGTCCGACAGAGAACCGGGGCAGATTTGTCCACTGTATATCCACGTGGGTCTCCAATTCCATGTCTACGACTGAAACATGTTTGTCAATCGGTTTATTGAGTACGTGCTGTACAAGCTGCATGAAGCCTTCCATTAGGTCTAGCGTCTTTTGCATGCCCGCGACTCATCGTTTCTCATTCCATTTCCTTGGTGATTACAGCGAACTCCACTTCCACCGGCTCGGCCTACATGGTTGTGCCGTATTCCCCATGTAAAATAGGTAACTACACTAGGGGCACTAGCAGCTGGTGCACCTACTCTAACTCGAAGAAGTCGAAGTGCGAGAGCGGCAGAAGAAGAACCACGAGAGCGCCGCCAACAAGAGTCGCCCGATGCCCTCAGCAACATCCACCTTGAATGATGCAGTATCCTGGCCATTGTACGGCGACTAGGCAGACGGATCAGTAGCAGTGGCTAGAAGCGTGGTAAGTTACTTTGTGCGCATACCTTTGGTTACAGAGAGAAAGTGGTGCAGATGGCATTTAGTGTATCATTTATTTTGGTTGATGGTAATGTAGCCATTTCAAAATCGAACCTCTATCTTTAAGTTCACACTACTATATACGATCGGATTTAACATCTCCATACAAACTGCAAGTCATTCTCCTTGAAGTCGCACGTCGGTTCCACGCAGAAACGGGGCGTGTTTGAAGCAAATATCTTCGTAAACACTTCATTCCGCATTCTTGGTCTTCGCGCGTACATTCACTCTCGATTCTCTGTGTTTCAGTATGGGATCTGCTAACAGCACGGCCATCTCCATGAGCGAGGTCGACTTCGACTCCTACAAGGGTCTGCGCTACACGACGGCCGTGCCTAACACAGGCGACGCCAGCCACGGCCCCACCTACCAAGTGCCCAACACGGTACCAGTCGACGAGGCCCAACAGACGCTGTACCACAACTTCCTGCGCGGTTGGAGTCGCGAGGGCGGCGCTCGTCCGTGCTACGGTCGTCGCGTGGTGGATCCCGCCACAGGCAAAGTGGGCGCCTTCCAGTGGCTCACGTATGCTGAGGTGAAGACGCGTATGGACGACTTGGCGGCGGGTTTGACCCGGGCCTGCGGGATGAAGCGGCAGGAGAATGTGGGAATCTTCGCTAAGAACCAGATCGAGTGGTGTCTTGTGGCCCACGCATGTGACCGCATGGCGTACGTGTTGGTGCCGCTGTACGACACGCTGGGGCCTGATGCAGTGCCTTTTATTGCCAATCACACCGAGTTGCGAGTGTTGTTCTGTGGTATGGACCAATTCCATGTTGTCATGGATTGTAGAGAAGCGTGTCCCAAGCTCCAGACGATCGTACAGTTTGAACCAGTGACGGAGGAACAACGTCGTGTTGCTGTAGCGAAGAACATTGAGTTGAAGAGTCTGAGTGACTTGGAACTTATTGGACGTGCAGAACCTTTGCCAGCGGATCCTCCATTACCGACGGATATATCCACATTGTGTTACACGTCGGGTACGACCGGAGATCCGAAGGGAGTGATCTTGCTGCACAGAAACTTTACTATGGTCAGTGCATTGGCAGGAGAACGACTTGCAGTGAACCCGACGGATGTGCACTTGTCATACTTGCCATTGCCTCATGTCTTTGAGCGAGCAGTGATTGGATCTATTTTACAGAATAGTGCCGCGGCTGGGTTTTATCAAGGTGATGTATTGTTCCTGATGGAGGATTTGGCGGAGTTGGCTCCGACGCTGTTTGTCTCGGTGCCAAGATTGTTCAACCGAGTTTACGACAAGATCACACAGGGCGTCGCTGCGGCGGGAGGGCTGAAGAAGCTAATGTTTGACCAGGCGTATGCCAGCAAGCGTGCGGGCTTGAGTGCTGGTTACAAGACTCATGCTCTGTGGGACACGCTGATATTTGCTAAGATTCGTCAGGTGCTGGGCGGACGCGTGCGGCTTATTCTGTCTGGGTCAGCTCCACTGAGCGCTGATGTGAAGGAATTCATGAAGATCGTTTTTTGCTGCGATGTTGTGGAGGGATACGGACTGAGCGAGACAGCAGCTGGTCTGTGTCTTGCATCGGGTGACATGCCGCTCGGACCGCACGTTGGTCCTCCACTTGTTCGTATGCAGGTGTGTCTGGAGGATGTACCTGAGATGGGCTACACCAGCAAGGACAAACCTCGTCCTCGTGGTGAAATCCTCACAAAGGGCCCCCTCGTGTTTGCTGGGTACTACAAGCAACCGGATAAAACAGCTGAAGTGATCGACGAGAACGGTTGGTTCCACACAGGCGACATCGGCTGCTGGAATGCTGATGGCACGCTGAGCATTATTGACCGCAAAAAGAATATTTTCAAGCTATCACAGGGCGAATATGTTGCTGCCGAGAAGATCGAGGGAGTTTACCTTAAGAGCAAGTACGTTGCCCAGATATTCGTGTACGGCGACTCACTGCAGAGCTGCCTTGTGGCAGTTGTGGTGCCTGATCCCGAGACTGCCGAAGCCTGGGGGCACGCAAATGGTCTTACAGGCGAGCACGCGGCAGTAGTACAGCTGGTGCACAACACCGCTTTCCAAAACGAGGTTTTAGAAAACATGAAGACCACCGGGAAGGAGGCGCAACTTCGTGGTTTCGAGTTTGTCAAGAAGGTACACTTCAACCAGGATCCGTTTTCGATGGAAGACGGTTTGATCACCCCTACCTTCAAACTGAAGCGCCCGCAACTTAAGGCGCGTTTCCAATCTGAGATCAAGCACATGTACGAGGAACTCAGTAACTAAGATCGAAACGAGATTGTTCGTATTCGCAAGGCGTCAGTAAGGTTTGGCCAATTCCATGTCTTATGATGAGTTCCCACTACTGTCTGGAGTATAACGTATAGACTCATCACGCGATGTTTCCACCGATTTCATCTTTGGCCTGTTGCTTCGACGAACAAAGTTCCAGCATCCCAAAGCCTGCCATCACAAGTGTTGAACCAAGGAGACACTCCCACGAGAACACTCGCCCGTTGAGCACGGTATCCCATAGCAATGATAGCGGAATCGTCAACATCGTCCCCACACTTGTAATGAGCGGGGTCGTCCAGCATAAAGCAAGAGACTGCAATAGCGTGAATATACCAGCCAGTGATCCACTCACGACCAGCAAGAAAAATCCCCATTCTGTCTCTGGCAGCCCCAGAGGTTCGTGCACAGCTTGCAATGGACACACTGCTAACAGCAGACTGCCGATGATCCACACTGGTATGGTTACCATCCCACAGATACCCGTAAGCGTCAGAATAGTTGACGCATCATCGACATCTTCACCAACCACAACACGGTAGGCAACCCCGTACGCCGCAACAATCATCGTCTGGACCACCACCAGGACACAAGCTAGCAAGCTGGTATTCTGAGCATTCTCCGCTTCTCCGTCTTGGTAAATCGCAATGAGCGCGACACCGACGAAAGATGTGATAACTCCGCTCAACTTCTTCCAGCTCGCTTGCTCGTGAAGAAAACACATCGAGAAGAGGTACACGAAAAATGGCGCTGTGTTGCTGATGGCTGTGCCTGCGGCGACGCTAACCATTCCTAAAGCGGTGAACCACATATAGTCTGCCATGAGATAGACAGAGTTTAGCGTCACGGCGATCACCAATAGCTTCCTCAGCGGATACATCGAATGTCGCTGTAAGACGTCAATAATCCCTAACTTGTTGGCTTGTACACCGGCACTTGCATCACCGACTCGGTGGTAGATGTACAGTGCGGGGAGTAAGGGGATCTGAAAACAGTAGAATGGTTTTAATGTTATTCGAAGGACATCAGTGTAATGACGCTGCACCTGACCCACTTACCGTTATGGCATGATCGAGACAGGTGATGAAGAATGGTTTCCTGAAATGGGTGGTTGCCTAAAAGCGAAATTCCGATTAGAGACTTCGGTATTCGTAGCAAGACCGAATTGACTGTGAGAGCACCTGAAGTGCTTGCGCTGCCTCTGCCTGTGTTACACAAACCCATATCAACACTAACGACACGAAAGGGATCGTTAGTTGTCACTCCTCAAATTGGCGGGATATACAGCTAAGCCCGTACCAAAAATTGCTGCCAAACCCAACCGGTGGAGATAAAGTCGACGATCCTGCGTCTCACGACTGCTATGCAGTGGCTTTAGCAGTGGAGTGCATACGTCACCTTCATTGGTCATGGTTATTGCTTCACTCGTATTCGGGGTATCCTGGGGTAAGAAAATCACTGAATGAAAGTTCTCTTCCTTCGTGCTCGCGTTTTCTAAATAACATACAGATCTTCATTCTGTCGTATTTGATCAACACGTCATTAAATATCACTGACGATTTTGCCGTGGCCTGGATCGACGTGCAGTCATACTTTATGAGTGGTGCAGCCCTAACAGCCTTAAAAGAGATGGTAGAATGTTCGACTCTATATGAATAGGTAGTCGTTCATTCGCAATATGACAAGGTTGTGGCAAATTTGGTTAGTCGTATGTTATATGATTAGCCAGATAAGTGGCCTTAAGATGATTGTGGCAAATAACTTATACCTCAATAGGACCTGTTTACATTTTAAAAGCGCACAATAAATTGTGGGTAGAAGTTGCGATATTGTGATTCACACGTACTAAGTACAAAATTTTACGGGACTTGCAAAACAAGAAGCTAGTTGAGGAGGTAAATATGTAGACGTATTGAGTCCCGAGTGACAATGAATCAAAGCTGCTGTGGTGCTAAGTCATACTTTATGCGTGTTGCAACATTTACTGAAAACATGACGCACCGCGTTGGAAATTTTCCACCCGTCATTGTTGGCAAAGCTCCTCCACGCATTAATTGCTTCTTGCCGTCGACATTGTTTTGTGGATGTACTTGCAGAAGGTTATAAACGATTTCATACATGCACAAGGTGGTCCACTAGTAAAACAAGCTGAGCGCACCTGGGCTATGGGTCATTCTTACATCGGAAAGTGCTAGCAGAATCGTGCTCTATTTTCATATTCAGGTTATCTACTGTGTTCAACTAGTACGTCGTCAGCCATATGCTCTATTTTCACAGAACAGGTGATTTGTACACTTGCCTCAATGATTCAAGACGTCGATTAACTTCAATGTCAAGCCCATCACACGACTTCGTCAGCATTGCTGTGTGGTTACGAGTCGATTATCCCTGGAGTACCTCATTTCCGATTATTGGTGAAACGACAGAACACAATTGGACATCCGATAATGCGCTGCCGCTTGATGTTCCTGCTCGACGCAGGCGAGGCCAAGGGGTTGGTTTCACTCAAAATGCTCTTTGTCGTCCACAACTACTGCTATTCATTGGTAGCATATCTGCCAGTACGTAACAAGTCATTTTAGGATGCAGTCGCTGTTTGTGTCTAGATATAATACTTATAGTACATTTTGCTGCTCTAGATTTTCTTCGAAGAGGCCAACTTCTCCAAGAGCGAAATCGGCATCCTGCTAGCAATTCCATGTATTTGCACGATCATTGGACCGCCATTCTGGGGAGCAGTCGCTGACGCACTGCACCGTCACAAGCAAATCCTGATATTGTGCCACGTTACCTCGGCACTGTTCATTTTCGCGATCCAATTTGTAAAATCATTTCCGCTGATGTGTGCCACGGTCTTCGTGGCATACTGTCAGATGGTTCCAACCCTTGCATTGCTTGATTTGGCAGCGATGAAACTCACTGGTCGACACGGAGGAGATTTTGGCAAGCAAAGGCTTTATGGAGCCTTAGGGTATGGCGTGGGTGGTTATATCTCTGGCATGATGGCATCTGCTATCGGAATCGAGTGGTGTTTCACTATGATGCTCTGCGTCTCGTGTATCACGTTATTGCTTCTGATACGATACATTCCTGCTGGATATGGAGACGACGATGGACATCATCCTAAAAAGGGTCTGCTTCGTAGTAGTGTGAACCACATTTGTAAGCGGCCGGACGTGCTAGTCCTGTTCATTATCGCTCTTGCGGCTGGAGTGAATGGTGGTTTTATCGACAGCTACCTGTTTTTGAATGTTTATGATCTATCGGACGATGGATCGACAATTGTGAGCGTATTTGTGGCAGTGCAGACGCTGTCCGAGATTCCGCTGTTTTTTCTCTCCAGTACACTGGTTGAGCGATTTGGAACTGCAATGTGTATTACAATTGTCCTCGCTGCATTCTTCATTCGCGATATGGTTTACACCTACATGGAGCAGCCTTGGTACGTCGTGCCGCTCGAGACGCTTCATGGCGTCACGTTTGGATTATTAGTCGCGACAATGACGACTTACATCTACGAGGCTGCACCAAAAGGTGCTGCTGGAACGATGATCGGATTGCTTTCAGCCTTCTTACGTGGCATCGGAGCAGGGATTGCTTCGCTTACTGGAGGTTATATCTACGATGAGTACGGCGTGCGAACGATGTGGAAGGTGGGTGCGTATGCTATTGTCCCAGCAACACTGTTACTAGTCGGGATTTTTGCATGGCTCGCTCGTCGGCACCAAACAGCAACCGTGGAGCTAGAAGAGCATCTTGTTGAACAGTCTTCGTCGTCATCAGATCGCAAAAAGGATGTATCTGTCCAATAACGGACTCTTCTCGAGTCGACGCCACGAACCTGTGTTCCTGGCTACCACTGGACACAGCACTGAGCGGTGGAGGCCGTCATAACCGCAACAAATACAAACACACATTACACTACATTCCTATTTCACGAATCCCGAAATCGTCGCAATCACTCGTTCATATGACCATCATGCGTTATACTTCGTTGCTTTGATTCGTGGATGAAGTTGCATTTCACGTCCTATCGCACGTGATTCAATTTATGCTATCAACGATTCGTCTGTCGACTTCAACTATCAACGGTTCCAACTTGTTGTGTGTATCGTGCCCTCATCTCAGCGCAAGATCGCTTAGCGTGCGGCACGGCACATTTTGCAAAAAATTACGAGAGATCAAAGCTTGAAGAAAAACACCAACATGCGCTGCCGTCCCATGTTCTTACTTGATGCAGGTGAGGCTAAAGAGCTTATCCCGCTGAAAATGCTTTTTGTCTCGCACTACTATTGCAACTCACTCATCGCGTATCTATCGGTACGTTGGAGAGTTCATTTCAAATGAATTTGTGACCACTAACTGGCATGGTGTAGATCTTTTTCGAAGGGAAGGGCTTTGCCACTAGTAACATCGGTATTTTACTGGCGATTCCATGCTTGTGTACACTTCTTGGGCCACCAACCTGGGGTGCTGTTGCTGATACGCTCCATCGTCACAAACCGGTCCACGTATTGTGTCACATCACTTCGGCACTTCTTGTGTTTTCTATTCAATTCGTGAATTCGTTCCCGCTCATGTGTGCCATAGTTTTCCTTGCGTACCTTCAGATGATGCCGACCAATGCACTACTGGATCTGGCAGTGATGAAGCTTACCTCTCGGTACGATGGCGATTTCGGGAAGCAGAGACTATACGGTGCACTTGGATATGGTGTTGGTGGATATATCTCAGGGATGATGGCATCTGCAGTCGGAATCGAGTGGTGTTTTACTATGATGCTTGGTGTCTCGTGTATATCGCTGTACGTGCTGGTATGCTATATACCTGCTGGCTATGGAGACGAAAATGAACAATCTCGACAAAAAGGACTTCTTTGGAGCAGCGCGAAGGGCATTTCGCGCCGACCAGATGTTCTCGTACTCTTTCTTGTTGCACTAGGGACAGGAGTAAGTGGCGGGTTCATCGATAGCTATCTGTTTTTGAATGTATACGACCTATCGGACGATGGAGCTACAATTGTAAGCGTCTTCGTGGCTGTGGAGACGCTGTCCGAAATCCCGATCTTTTTCCTCTCGAACGCCATCATTCAACGGTTTGGGGATGCTGTGTGTCTTGTCATTGTTACTGTCGCTCTCTTCGTGAGAGCTATCGTTTACGCCTACATGAAGAATCCTTGGTACGTTGTGCCCCTCGAGATGCTTCATGGTATTACATTTGGACTATTGGCAGCTACATTGACCACTTACCTCTATGTCGCCGCTCCAAAAGGAGCAGCTGGCACGATGATCGGTCTGCTATCGGCTTTTCAACGCGGCATTGGCTCCGGTATTGCTTCTCTCGTTGGAGGGTACATTTATGATGAATACGGTGTGCAGACAATGTGGAAGGTAAGTGCGTTTGGTATCATTCCTGCGATATTTGTCATTGTTGGACTGTTCGCGTGGTTAGCACATCGTTATGTTGCGGTGCCGATAGCGACTGAGGAACATCTCATTGAACCAACCGAATCCCCAACTGAATTCAAGAAGGATTCCCCAATTCAGTGATCACAATGTATTAGATTATAATACACAAAGGCAGTCAGCTTCGAGGACAATAAAATTGTCTTCCCAAGGTCATTTGCTGTCTAACATTTGGAAGTGGATAACATAACAACTTTAACCTTTAATGCACCGTATCAAGCTATGCTTTTACCTCTGTTTAAAGACGTTTATGTAAAACGTCTTCTATATAGATATTTTATGCTTCACTAATACTATCCCCACTAAATTTTATCAAACATACCGAGTGATTGCCCTACAAAGGACCTACTTTTCATACATAGTAAGCTGTGTTTACATAGGGAGTCTCCATTTACACATTGGTTGCTCCAAAACCAGAGTAATACCAGTGATATCATACCACGCAATCATTACCACCATTTTGAGCACTGTACATGAAACTCAAACGATATTAAATTGCAATGGTTGCGTGATATCTCTGGCAGGGATACCAATATCGTGGAAAAGTTGCAGGAGAATTCCGATGCCTTGAAGGTGTTGGAAAAGGACGATGATATCAGTCAGTACAAGAATACGTTAAATTCAAATCCTGTCAGAGTTTTCGAGCGTCATGTCTCAAGCACGCTTCAGGTGTGCTGATACAGCTGCTAGCGTTGTTGGGAATGCAAGAATACGTTAAATTCAAATCCTGTCAAGTTAACGAGAGTTTTCGAGCGTTATGTCTTCAGGTGTGCTGATACAGCTGCTAGTGTTGTTGGGAATGTCAATAGCTGTGTTCTTATCGAGTTCTTGACTCGCTGATCACGCGTAGTACTATTATATTCTCAGTGGGTAGCACAACGATTTTTTGTAGCAATTGGAACCATTGTAACTCAACTTTGGAGGATAACGTGACCGTGAGTGTCGCTATAGTATGCAATTTCACATCAATCCGTTGCCGTTGAAACCTCAATGACACTTGTACGGGATATTTTCAACTGAAAGCTGATTAATCTATCGCTCATTGATCGAAAGACTTCACTACTTTTTGCAAGAATCTTGGAGCTATGAGAAATCCGACGCGCATTTCTAATCCTCAAACTCCAATATTGACAAAATCGAATGTGTTTCCAAGGGTCAGAAGTTGACAATCGTTTGGTGAACGAGTTTAAAATCGAGCCAAAACCTGTTCTCTTCATTGAAGCATACTTCAAAGCAGAATAGATATGAACACAGTCACCACTACTCAGCAATGTGTGCGCAAAAGAGAGTGATAATTATTAATGGCACATCGTGTCAGCTAAAAAGCGAGGCTTCTAAACGCGCAATTCGCTCATCCAGCAAGTATGCACGTTGTCTTGCCATCCACTCCGGTGAGCTGTTACAACAGAATATTGTTAGCTGAGTAATTGTCGTGGGTTGCCATTCTGTTAGTGGTGGGCGTACCCGGAGCGGTGGTCGCTAAGGCAGTCCATGAAGGACTGACTAGCGCGCAACGAGGATCCGAATAGTAGGTTCTGCAATATTTTGTTTGCTTTGGTATCAGTAAATATGACTTCGTTTTGTACTCAGATCGACGACTTACCTCGGTGGTGTGACTCAGTACGGTACAAAGAGAGGAGCCGGACTCGGCTTCAATGTCGTCGCTGGGAATGCCAAGGGGTTGAACACTAATCACCACGATACCAATTCATTAGCAGTATCATCTTGAAAAATCACAAGAAGGCAAACATACGCATAAACTGCAATCGAAGGCAGCACACCGCGTTCAAATCGAAGTCTGTCGTAGTACAGAACCAAGTCAACAAAAAACAAACAAAAAACATATAAATGCAACTGCAGTGACGCACCTGATGAACTTGCAAGGGAAGAATGGCAACCTTACGTTCACCTCTCGGTGATGTGGCAAGTTTTCCAGTCTTTTCACTGCAACAGCTCGTCCATTAGAAAAACTCCAGACGGAAGCACCTATCACGACGTACCATAAACGTAGGATCTCGGTCGGTTCTCCACCGCTACACTCACACTCACAGCACACGCATTCTGTGGCAAACCACTCGTAATAAGCCCACAACCATCAACAATTGCAAACTGTCATACCTTATTGAGAATCCGAACTTCCGACAGCAGCGTCTTCGTCTCCCTAGCCCACACCACAATACCATCCAATAACCATTAGATCGCCCCACATACTACAATAACTGCAGCTCCTGAAGCCACCTACAGCGCCAACACGAGCGTCTCCTTTGATCGCACATAGCTCTGCCAGCACGAATGGCTCGAGTACTGCAGTAGGTGGTTCGTAGACCCCGTTCCTGCTGCTCCTGTGGCCGACCGGATCTGAAACCCAATTGCCTTGACGCCTTCGTTCCTTGCATCTTTCTCCTGTCGCTCAGAGCCTCGCACTCGACACTTGGTATGTCTTGCCATTGTCATGCCTTCGCGGTCGTTTCAAATTTGAATTTAGAAATGCTCCAGCCATTTCTAACCCCAATTGAAGTTCAGTTATGTCCGCCACAACAACCGTACATCAATTCGAAAGTATCCGTTACTTCAGACGACCTCATTCTTAGACCATGTCGTTCGCATCGTTCCCTGCTTCCTCGGTCGATGTCCAGCTGGACACGCAGCTCTACACGATGATCGAGCTCGAGGGCACTCGTTATCGTGCTTTCTTTGCAAAACTGAGCAGCCAAAATGGCGCCATCTCCCGTGACGTCGCCCTCGAGTTTTTCCGCAAATCCAGTCTCTCGGAAGAGCAGGTGCAGGAGCTCTACAGACGCCTCAAGGAGCTGCAATTGCTACTCGATGTCGACTACATGAACGAAACGGAGTTCATCATGGGGATGCACTTTATCGTGTGCATGACCAAGCGCAACTTGGTCAAGATCCCGCCCAAGTTCCCCATTTATCTCTTCCCGACGCTGGACTTGACGCCCGAGAGACGCCCGAGCTTCGGCTTTCCTAGTCCCGACCAATCGGACACGTCCAAGGTGTCGAGCGACCTGTTGGTTCCTCCTTCGGTTAATAATCCACCCATCTCATTCATTGCTACGTCACTTGTTACTTCAGGGACGCCATTAGTTGACGCGAAATCGTTGAGTGCATTGGTGACGACAGAGATCCGTAGTAAACAACATGAAGCAGAAGTGCTATCAAGAGTGGAGCAGTCGGAAACGAGGGCGTTGCAGAGTTTGCTTGCATGTGTGGAACGCATTGCGGATCAAGTTGACGGATTGGGATTTCCTGTTCCGAGTTCGACGAGATCGCTGGATGCACTGGATGATTTGAGAAATCTGCTGCAGAAGCATGTACATGCTGCGAAACAGGAGATTCAGAGCATGCAGATTGATGCACAGATGAGGAGTGTGGCGTCTGAGGTGGCACAGGATGCAGGTCCAAGTGAAAATCTGCTGAAAATCTCTAGTAGCTTGACACAGGAGCTCATGGCGCTGCAACACCAGACAGCGCAACTAATAGCGAAGAAAGCAGATGTGGTTGAACGACTTGTGGCGGTTAAGGCGGGTGGGTCTGCATCAGGAAGCATTATTCAGCAACCAAGTGTTCCTGCGTTTGCTGGAGGAGTCGATCCTAAGAACCCTGCCTTCGCGTTGTCAAAGGGTGCGTTAACTGTTGGAGAACTAGGTACTGCCTCAGCTTCCACGACACCTCCGAAGAACGTGGACCCGTCATTGATGCAATCTCACAACAGTGCGTCTAGCGGTGGCTGGGGTACCTTTGGTGCCGCCACGTCGCAAGACCCGCCTCCTCCCCAGCCATTCGGAACAAAGGTTGCCAACCCTCCTAATGACCCATTCGCCTTCGGGTCGGCACCTCCCGCTACAGGTATAGGTTCGACGGAGATGCCTGAAGCTAAAAAGTCGGAGTCAACACCGGTGCCAGAAAATGACTTCGCCTGGGGGTCATTTCAATAAAAATGTGCAGGTAAATGAAACTAGAGCACTGTCATCTTTTCATTTTCTGTTTGCTACTTCAAAGTAACATTGCGAACGTTCTTTTGTAATGAGTGCCAACTGATAAACCATCCCCAGCGGGAGGTGTTCTTGCCAAATTAGACGAAGGTTCGTTTTTAAATTAATATAAAGCCCGCCCTTCCAGATCACCATCCTTTGTGACGTACTAGTAAAAGTACTTGGCAAACCACTTGGGTTCAAAGAAAATCTGATAATGACCACGTATCTTCCATTTGCTTGAAATCGAGTCCGATACCTGCACGAGTACACTGGAAGCACTATACCGAACAAACATCAATAATCGATACGCTTAGGAAAAATTACGCTGGTGAAGCGATTGTAGAAATGCTCGTCACTGTGAAGGCGGATCTGACGACAAAACTCACCGCAACGAATCTTGAATTAGCGCTGCTAACCAAATGGATACATGAAAAGTAAATCCAAATACGTCGTTCGATGGCTGTTGCTGACAAATCTAGCATAATGGACACAATGGACAGAGCCAAATACAAGGCCATCTGGCCAGATGGAATATAGTAGGCTGAGTTTGCTGCCCCGCGTCCAGAAGTACCTAAGATACATGAATGAAATTCGACAAACGCATTGAATGTATTAAGCGATATTATATACTGTTTCTCCTTTTACTTATTTTGGTTACTAAGTGACTAGCAAGTTGCTGTTGTACGTGTTTGCATCGATTTATAACAGGTTACACTACCAGAACATTCTCAAGCGCTTGACTGATGAGGCTGAATGCTGTAGATACTAGAGCGAGAGCTACAGCTGCGTCGCCCTATGCTTGTGTCAACTGCTAGGTATTCTTACAACTCAATCATTCATCGACATGAAACTCGACCAATGTCAGACTTCGTGGTGGTTGTCAAGAACCAGCAGCTATTTGAACTTGACACATAAATTCCACTGTCGAAAAAGTGATGTTTTCCCTGTCGAAAAGCACTTTTTTCAGCAATGGAGCGTACTTGAAAGGGTTAAGTTGAGGTAGTTATATTATAGGTGTCCACTAGATTTAGCCCCCGTGTATTATTGCTGCCTAACAATGCTCTAATTGTAATTGTAGTTCATGAGAACTTTAATTATTAGGAACGCTATCGAAACGGCTCCAAAACGTAATGGAACGAACTCTCAAACACATTTCATTCAATGTTGAGTTTATCGATAGGAAGAGTTGATGTCTACCTTATCTGGATACTTTCAGACAACCATAGTCCCGTGATATCATGTACGTGGACTATGACATCAAGTGGCATGGCTTGGACCACAATCCCATCACAATTTACAACTGTGCCGTAAACGTCCATTTGCAGCGACGTTGGAGTAGCTGACACATGCAGTCAAACGCTACGGTACTTCTCTATGTATGTCTCTTATCGAGGGAAGTTGTTCACCATTATAGGTACCTGACTGATTGCTACTCTCCGTAGCTAACTAACTGAGTGTTAACGGGATCTATCCTTCATCACCATGATTCACAAGATATCTTAATGAGACGGGGGCTTTGACTCCTTTAATCGACGTCGACTAACGAGGTTGCCGAGTAAAGTCACGAGGGTAGACTTTTTTTTGGGTTACCAGCG
>PCFV01000210.1:0-44024 GCA_002812785.1 Phytophthora litchii | reverse complement strand
TAGTTTCTGTCGTAGCAGCGTGGTCCGGCTTTTACGCAGTTGTAGTGTCGCCAACTCTCGCTTTTGCGTACTTACCTTTCATTATAATGCTGGTGGAGATGCCTTAACTGGTTCTGAGAAAACTATCTGTGCTCTTGCATAGATTTTAGGCATCGGTTGGCAGTGCCAGTTTGGAGTCCAAGTTAAACAGGTTCATGCCTCAGATTACGATGCAACGACTCGCATAAACTGACAACCAATTCTTTAACTAACAACCAATTCGCTATGTCAAGAACCACATTCGCTGTCGTATCAACGCGTGTCCCGAGATAGAAAGCATTTCCATCGTTATTGATTGTCATTCCACGAAAGCCAACTACATGTATTTACCCAAAATCATGTGTACAGGATGATTTGGATCCGTGACGGAATCAAGCCTGAAGCTTGATGTCTTTGCGAGAGAGGATTGTTTGAGTTTAGGCAAACACAATGCTCACCGATCGCTTGTTTTTACTCTTGCTTGCAGTCTCGAGTAAGTTAGTTGCCGACCTGAGAGGCAAACAGGACTTTTGAGTATCAATTTCATTGACAGAAACGAACGTATGAAGTGCCATCGTCATACTTTGAACGACGTGCTCGTGGTTTGTTTGAGTTCTAGCAGTAGCTCGGGTACAGTTTCTGGTTAGCTGGTGTCTCCAACCGCCTGGAAGAATGGATCACTGAAAGGCACAACCATCCAGTTACTGTCAAGAACTTTGAGATTGTAGCTCTCCGAATTGAGCGGGAACCTCCTCCAACCTCTATCATGCATAGCCGACCTGGATCCATATTGGCTGCTGTTGATATCGCATTCACGAAGCTATTGCAAATCCACCTCAGGTGCTGCTACGCGGCTGCGGTTTTCAGCTTCGAAACGTTCACCACCGCTTCATATGCGATGCCACCTGAAAATCTGCAGCCCGCACCAAAGGCCCTTTGACAAATGAGATCTGTCATGATCTTGCAGTGTAAGCAGCTTACAACCTGGTTCCTTCAGCAAAAGTATCTTCCGAGAAAGTGTTAAAGATTCGCTAGTCGACTGCCGAATCTGTCCATCTTCGCATTGCGAATCAAGTCGAGCTCTCCCGCCATTCATCTCTCAATCTCTCTGCCTCAACTGCCACCTTCACGTGAGACTTGGGAATAAGTCGCTGTTAAGTGAGGATTCTCTCAGCTGCTTCACTGCCGCTTCTGCATGGGCTCATTTTTTCAAGCCACTACACAAGTGGCTTGTAGATTTCAAAGGCACTCACAACGCAACTAAGCAGTAGGAGCACAGACGAAACCTTGGTATGGTTCAAGACAGCCGATACCATTGCAAACTCCCACCCGACTGGACAATGGACACTTCACTGCATTTGTACGCACGTTGCGGTCGAGCTGATGCAGCTCGAATTCAACTTCGACATGGTGCAGATACCGAAATCCGAGATGCTCAGGGCTTCACTCCATTGCTACTCGCAGCACGGTACAATCAGCTAGAAGTTCTTCAAGTTCTGCTACAACATGGTGCACGCACCGACGCGTTGGCACCACTAGAAACTGAATTTGGTCACGGGGTTAAGCTGGGAACTTGTCTCCACTTTGCGGTTGAGAGCGGTCATATCCAGATTCTCAAGTTTCTAGTGACGGCAGCAGCTTTAGATGCAGACGAACGTACTAGTGGATCTCAGGAAGTTACAACACTGCACTTGGCTGCACGTCTTGGACGTGCCGATGTCGTGCAGTTCTTAGTGGCACGAATTGAAGACATTAACATTCGAGATGCACGCGGGATGACAGCACTGCACCATGCCTGTGACTACCCCAACACTTTCAGCAACGAGGTGTCACGAGTGACGTCGAATTCTCCACCTCAGTACTTGTTTGATGCAGCACATGTTGAAGTGGTTAATGCGCTGGTTAGTGCAGGGGCGGTATTGGACGTCCGTCGTTCAAGTGACTGGGCAACACCACTGCGATGCGCTATTCACCGAGGACACTTTTTAGTCGCTAGAACGCTGGTAGACCATGGCGCAACTAGCGGTGTGACCTGGTGGTTCCACAAGTTCAAGACAATGATGTGGCCGCGTGATCAAGGCCGTCATTCCGACAACCGGGTTAAGAAGAAGTTGAACTGGAAGCATGCACTACGAAAAGACTCGAGCGTGTGGGATACTGATCTCGTGACTGAGACCGAACCTGTACCCTCCTGGAGAAGTCTCACACAGCGTCATGAGACTGCACTGCATAGTGCTTGCAAAGCTCAGAGTTTGCGGCGGCTTCGTGAAGTTTTGAAAGGCCAAGGTGATGTCTGGGTTAACTCTCGAGTATCGGCGCCTGTCCTGGGTGATTTTGCTGGATGGACAGCACTACACATCGCAGCATCAAATGGATGGCGAGCTGGACTCACATTACTGATCGCACATGGGGCTAATGTGGAACTGACAACGACAGAGTGGAAGGAATGCGGAACCACAGCATTACACCTTGCGGCGCAGAATGGTCATTATTCTAGTGTCACGACGCTCTTGGGTGCAGGAGCAGACATCAATGCCTATGATGACCTAGGAGATACGCCGTTATTGTGTGCGCTTCGCCATGGACGCTCGAGAATAGTGAAGCTACTGCTGCGTCACGGAGCGAAGTGCGAGTACCCGCACGATGTCGAGTCCAATTCAGAAATATCGCTATCCGCTGCCAGTGAATCAATGCTGGGATCGTTTGATCCCCGCAAAACTTCAGCGTTGCATCTCGCGGCGTTCTTTGGATTGCTTCCTGTCGTTCAAGAGTTGGTAAAAGCTACTAGTAACCTCTTCGCACTTGATGCTGTCGACGACGACGGAGCAACGCCATTATGGCTTGCCGCACTCGCGGGTCATCTAGATGTGGTAGAATTCTTGGCCCAGCAAGGAGCTAACGTACATCATCTCGTTGCAGGTGCTTCTGCATCAGGATGTGCGGCCGAATTCGGCTACCTCGAAGTCGTTGAATACATTTCGACATCATCACCAGGCAGACAAAGGTGGGGGTGTAGATCGCTTACCCGTTTGGCTTTACTTGACAGAGCTCGACTCGACCATCGCAAATCCGTGTAAACTAAGCTTTAGTTCTCTTGGTCATTACTGCGGAGGTAGATTGTGTGAGTTCGCTTGCTTTTCTGTGATACCTTTGTTGTTGATCGAGACGTCTTCCCCTTTGATGTTTTGCTCCGAGTGTGTGACGCTGAGAATGAAGTCTTCGAAGAAGGAGCAAGCTGCGAGAGCGCAGTCACAATATAGTTGTCGTTCGAGTTTTGCATGTTCTCCGAGGTGTGGATAAGCGAAGTGACCATGCCGGTCTTTGGAGGCTTGCGCCTCATGGCAGGATAGAGGTAGCTCGCAATTTCTTGATCAGTCGGTGGAGAATTGAAGAGTGAGATCTGGCTGCGGAGATCACACATTTTTCGCTCAGACAGCCAACAAATGAGAGCAGCAACACTAGGGATCCATCAGTGGAAGTCGAAAGGCGTAGATAATGAACCCACAGTCGATTGACTCATAGTACCATGCAGGTCATACTCACGTTTCTCTATTACGGTTGCAGTGTTTTTTTACCTTAGGCTTCTTCCTCAAGCAGCGTCTTGGCAAGATCAGTGACGCTACGCAGATTCGTGGCCTGTGCGCAACGCAAACACAGCTGCGTCTCAGCGGCATCAACATCAGGTGAATACTTCCAGCATCGCGGACACTTGTGGCCCTTGGCCGGAGTCAGCACAAGCTTTACGTTCCTCGGAGCGTCATTCGGACCCATGGTTAACTGGCAGTTCGCCTTAAACTGCTCCACGTTCTCGATTTCGGATTCGGACGCCACGACTTGCACGCTGGAGCACAGAAGCACGTCCTCGAGCTCCGTTGAACTGCTAGTCAGTGGAGACAGGAGCTCAGCAACGCGCGGATCGGACTCGGAAGCCACAACGTACACGTTGCACTCCAGTTGGCTGCCGACTCGGCCAGCCTGACGCATCTGCTCAACCACACGATTCACCTCGAAGCGAAGTTGGCGAATCGCTGTCCAGTCACGGGCCAAGCTGTCGCTCTTCCACTCCTCAGCGCTGGGCATCCAGCCTTCCTCAAGGAACACACTACCGGGCACGTCGTCGAGCGGGATATCTCCTTGAAGCTGAGACATCCAGTGAAGGCGGATGTCTTCGGCAGTGTGCGGCACCACAGGCGCAAGAGCGCGAGTGAGAGCCTGCAACGACAGCCACAATACAGTTTGTGCAGATCGGCGCGTCGGCGAGTCGGATGCATTGCAGTACAGTCGATCCTTGGTGGCCTCCATGTAGAAAGCCGATAGATCAGTCGAAATGAAGTGTGAGAGAGCGTGCTGGGCACGATTGAATGCGAATGCGTCGTATGCTGCGCTCACCGACTCAGCCAACGAATTGAGTTCGTGCAGCATGTAGCGGTCCAGCGAAAATTGCATCTTGTCGTGGGGGACCGCATGCACCACCGGGTCAAAGTCCTGCAAGTTACCTAGCAAGAAACGTGCCGTGTTGCGCACCTTGCGCAGTGCATCGCTGGCTTTGCCAACAACAGCAGGGCCAATGCTTACGTCACCAGTGTAGTCAGTAGTAGCTACCCAGAAGCGAAGCACATCAACGCCGTACGCCGGCACCTTCATCTGCTTGACCTTCGGCGGTTTGTCGCTGTTTTTCTTTGATTTCTTCTTCTTGCTCGAGGCCTTGTCCGAAACGGGAACTGGCATGGTGCAACCATTGATAAAGTCGTTGGGCACGATTGTGTTGCCAAGCGACTTCGACATCTTACTTCCTCGCTCATCCAAAGTGAAGCCATGGGTGATCACGTTCTTGTACGGCGCAGTGCCCTGCATGGCGAGTGATGTCAGCAACGACGACTGGAACCAACCGCGATGCTGGTCAGAACCTTCAAGGTATACATCAGCGCGCAGCTCTCCTTCTTCATTCGGCTCAAGCAGATTTGGTAGCACAGCATGCCAACTACTGCCACTGTCGAACCACACATCTAGCGTGTCCATGCCCTTTTCATATTGATCAGCCTGATCCTTGAGCGACCCAGGCAATAATTCACGAACGGACAGATCCCACCAGCAATCAGCTCCTTCGCGCTCAACCTCTCCGTTCTCGCCTTCAACGCGGTACGTCTTCACAATATCCTGCAGGTGTTCGATACTTTCCTCCGTGATCAGCGGTTCGCCCGTGGTCTTGTGGTAGAATACCGGGATTGGCAAGCCCCAAGCACGTTGGCGTGAGATGCACCACTCATGACGACTCGAAAGCGTTGCCTCCAGGCGACGACGAGCACTTGACGGAACCATCTGCACGGAGTCCTCGAGCACACGCTTGCCACGCGCATGAAGCGCATCCAGACGCGCAAACCACTGAGCAGTAGCACGAAGGATCACGGGTTTTTTGGTACGCCAATCGTACGGGTATCTGTGGTGGTACTCACCAATAGACAGCAAGTTTCCGGAGTTCTTCAGCAGGTCGATAACGGCAGTGTTACCATCATCCAGCACGCAGAGACCTTCAAGTCCCTGTCCAGCTTCAGCCGTGAAGCAGCCATCAGCATCTACCGGGCAGATAATATCCGGGTGCTCACCAGGCTTTGAGTGGTGAGCCATCCAAGCAAAGTAATCGTCCTGACCGTGTCCCGGGGCCGTGTGCACCACACCCGTACCAGCATCTGTCGTAACGTGTTCACCCACAAGCACCACTGCCTTACGATTCACCAACGGGTGCATGAAGTGTGCGCCTTCAAGGTCCGCACCCTTGAGCGTCTCCAGCACTTCCAACTCCACTTCCGTCTCTGCATCTCCCTTCAGCGTCGTTGCAAAACTCTCCTGCAACGCACTCGCAATCAAATAGCACGCGTCCGAGTTTGAATTACGAGGACGCACTACCACGTACTCCAGTTCTGCATTAACACACAGAGCCTGGTTGGACGGGATGGTCCACGGAGTCGTCGTCCAGATCACGGCCGACAACTTATCTCCGTACTTGTTCAGTACATCGGCCATCTCTTCACTGTTGTTGTTGCCCATGGAGGCAAATTGGAACTTGACGTAAGCCGCTTGGGACACATGGTCGTCTTGGTATTCCAGTTCGGCCTCGGCCAATGCCGTGCGGGAGCTCGCTGACCAGTACACAGGCTTGAAGCCTCGAAAGATGAGGCCGTCGTGTACCATTTTCTTCAGCACGTCGTACTGGCTGGCCTCATAGCTGGGGTTCATGGTCAGGTACACACTATCTTCGGCGCCGGACCAGTCGGCCAGTACACCCCAGCGTTCAAAGTCCTTCTGCTGTTCCTGTATGGCCTTGCGGGCCAATTGTCGGGATAGTGCCCGTACTTGGGCCGGTGAGAGCTCCGTGGCTTCGAGCTGCAGGAGCGTCAAGGCCTTGTGTTCAATAGGAAGACCGTGACAGTCCCAACCAGGTACGTAGTGCACGCGCCGACCACGCAGTAGTTGATAACGGTTAATGACATCCTTGAGCGTCTTGTTGAGGAAGTGGCCCATGTGCAGGCTGCCGTTGGCGAACGGCGGGCCGTCGTGCAGCACGAACAGTGGCCGGGACGTGTCTTCCGCCTGTTCGGTGTAGGCCACGGACACACAGCGTGCACGCAGCTGTGGCTCACGCACGGCCGCGTTGGCCCGCATCGGAAAGCGCGTGGCCGGAAGGTTAAGCGTCTGGCGCATGGCGGCCGCCAGCGCCTTGGCGTCCGCAGCTCCGCGCATCGGATACCTACGAGCCGCTCGTTTAGTGCTTCGAGAGACTGCGATAGAGCCTAGAGCCTGCGTTAGAGAATACCTCGAATACCGATACAAAATCGAAGGTAAATGTTGTCGCTAAAACCGGTCTATCGGTAAGTTCTTGATTTTTACCGATGCAGTCAGTATATCGGTGAAACCGAACTCTCATTCTTCAATTTGGTGTATCATGGCGGAGGATGCTGTTGCGCAGCTCTTGTGCGTGCATCTAGGGCTGCTAGACGACGCGGAGCTTCCCGATCAGGCAGTACGCGACTTCCGGGACCTGTATCGCCTTCCTCTCCGCTCGTTCTCTGAAAAGTGCGCACTTATGAGCGCTGCAGAGGCCACAGGCTGCTCAGCCGTGATCCTCGACGTCCTTCTCTTCGTATCCGAGACGATGGCGCCCGCTCTGTTCCGCAAACAACTGGCTGCACTGCCGTTGTCACTTAGCCAGTGGGTCCACTATTTGGTGGAGCAGTGTATGGTCACCAATGAGACGGTATCGCTCAGTGCACTACGTGGTCTGCTGGACCTGTACGCCGCCACTCAGAGATACCGCGAGCTGGCGGCCATGCTGCTGTCCTTGGTATTCTACGACCGCGAGCTCGGCCGGACACTTAGAGTGACGGACGATGTGCTGGATATCGCCAAATTCTATCGCCATCGGTTTCCCGTGTGGATTTTGGATCTATTGCACGAGTACGTGACGTTGTCCAAGCTGCAGCTTGAGACGGAGAAGGAGGATGCCAATACGGCACCGGAGGTCTGCTCCATGGAAGCTTATCTGGATAAACGATCAAGAGGTGTGGGCAATTTGCAGGCAAATTGGAGGATGAGATACGTGCAGTTGACGGAGAAGGAGATCATCTACTTTAAGCATGATGAAAGCAAGCTGGAAAAATCCAAGAACCCGTTCCATGATAAAACGGGCAAGAGCAACAAAAAGGGGAGCCTTGCACTTGCGAGGGGAATGCAGATTGAACCTCTGGATTATCGTGGCAAGTTTTCGTTGAGACCGAACTGTGTCAAGATTTGTGATGCTGCTGGAAATGAAGAGTTGATTTTGGATGCATTCTCGCCAGAAGTACAGCGACAGTGGGTGGCTGCTATCACTGCCAATGTGAAACGTCTTGAGCTGGATCCGCGTTGGTTGGCGTTCCCAAGAAGATGTGTGCATCGCATGACGGTGGGCGAGTTCCTGCGCTATTCGATGCTCTATCATGGTGACCCCAAGAAATCTCACACCCGTCACAGCTCTTGTCAGCCAGGACCACTCCGCGAGCAGTTTAACATTGACCCAAAGCGCTATCTCTTTTCGGCTCTAGTAACTTGTGCACTGGTACGTGACTGGAAGACGATGGAAGCGCTTGTACAACCTCGAAGTGCCAAGTCTACCATCATATCGCTGTTCCCAGGTGGTAACAGTGGGAGACTGTCAACTTCATCAGCACCGGCTTCGTCATCAGCATGGAGTTCAACACCAGCCCCCGCACCGTCGCGCTACTCTATCTGGTCGAACAACACTGATTCAACGCCGTCTTCAAGTCGATCAGCTGCAGCCTCGACAGCGACTGCTGCCCCAGTTCCTACAGGCAACACTGCGGTTCAGGGAATGGTTGACGCAAGTGCCATCGGCTATGGGGCTATCCTTGATATCGCTGAGCAACGTCATGCTCCACCCAACCTATTGATGCTGCTCGAGTCACTGCACGAAAAGAACGACTCCAAGCGCGGATCTGCAGGCTGGAGCTGTCGACGAGACGTGGATGCTAGTGACGCTGCGTCGATGAAAATCACCATTGCTATCCCTGAAAGCGTTCGTGCTGACACAAACTGGGAGTGATGAGACCACTGCCATGTAAATAAGCGTCATGAATCCCATTTTGCACACCATTGTAGCGTACCGGTAATGTAATGTACGAGCTGAGCTACATGTACTTTTGACTCGCGATACATTCGGCATACATTTGAGGAAGGATTCGCGCACTTTTGATTGGTTCAAATGCAGACCCGGGTCGATTGAAATGGTAAACGGGCCGGGCCGGATGCATTCCGAATTTTGGCCAATCAAAATACGAGAAATGTTTTGCGAATGTATTCCGAATGTATCGCGAGTCGAGAAGCAATTTTCGCGCTTTTGATTGGCCAATCTTTGGGCTGGACTAAATTTGGGCTGGACCAAATAACGAGTGGCCCAAGCAGCCAAACACGAAGCTGCGAGGTGGAAGAGCTGCGATGCGCCTCGACGTCGTGTCCAAGGTTGCGCGCGCTGCTGCGCGCTTCTCGGCCCAATGCCAGGGAGGACAGTTCCGTGCGGCCCACGCTTCGGCTACGCTGCGCGCTGCTTTGGCTGTTGAGGCCAGCCAGGCCAACCAGAACGGCCGCTCGGCTGGCCTGCTGCCCATGGCCGCGGCCATGGCTCTAATGGGCGTGGCCGGTGTGGCCAGCATGGAGGACAACTCGGCCGCCAAGTGCGAGGGCCCGGCCAAGCCTGTGAGCCGCGAGGCTGTGACGCAGGCCATGCTCAAGGAGGTTGTGGCCAAGCTCAACCGCATCGAGAGTGCTGTGGCCAACCCGCACCGTCACACGGACGGCCTGAACACCGGCGTGGACGTGGTGCTGGGTGCTCAATGGGGTGATGAAGGCAAGGGCAAGTTGGTGGACAGTCTGTCCCAGTCGTACGACGTGATCGTGCGTGTGGCCGGCGGCTCCAACGCTGGCCACACCATTGTGCACGAGGGCAAGAAGTACAAGTTCCACCTTGTGCCTTCGGGCATCCTCAACCCCAACGCCATTTGCATCATCGGCAACGGTGTTGTGGTGCACCTTCCGAGCTTCCTGGAGGAGCTGGAGGAGCTCAAGAAGATGGGCGTCGACTACGAGGGCCGTATCCTCATCTCGGATCGTGCTCACATGGTGCTCGACCTGCACCAGGAGGTCGACGGCATCAATGAACTCCGTCGTGGCCGCAACAAGATCGGCACGACCAAGAAGGGCATCGGTCCGGCTTACTCGTCCAAGATGCTGCGCAATGGCGTCCGTGTGGGCGACCTCCGCTACTTCGATGACTTCTCGGAGAAGATGCGCGATCTGGTCAAGTTCTACAAGGACAATTACCCGGAACTGGTGATTGACGCTGAGGCTGAGATCAAGGTGTACAACGACATGAAAGACAAGATTCTGGACATGACTGTGGACACTGTGTCGTACCTGAACAACGCGTACGTGGCCGGCAAGAAGATCCTGGTGGAAGGCGCCAACGCTACCATGCTGGACATTGACTTCGGCACGTACCCGTACGTGACATCGAGTAACCCGAGCATCGGCAGTGTATGCACTGGTGGCGGTATCTCCCCGAACCGTCTGAACGGCATCATCGGCATTGTGAAGGCGTACTGCACGCGTGTGGGTGAAGGTCCGTTCCCTACGGAGTTGCACGACAGTGTCGGCGAGCACTTGGGCACGGTTGGAGCCGAGTTCGGCACGACCACTGGCCGTGCACGTCGTTGCGGCTGGCTCGACATCCCTCAGATGCGCTACTCCAACATGGTAAACGGCTTCACAGAGCTGAACCTGACCAAGTTGGACGTGCTGACGGGTCTGAAGAAGGTGAAGATCGGTGTGGCATACTGGCACAAGGGCAAGAAGCTGGACGGTATGCCGTCGAACCTGCAGCTGCTGCAAGACTCTGTCGTAGAGTACGAGGAGCTGGACGGCTGGTCCGAGGACATCTCCAAGTGCAAGACGTTTGAGGAGCTGCCGGTGGCTGCTCAGAAGTACGTGCTGCGCGTGGAAGAGCTTCTGGGCACGCACATCAAATGGATCGGCGTTGGTCCGGACCGCTTCGACGTGATCACGCGCCCACACCCGCTGGAGAAGGCGTACATCTCCAGCAACTAGAGGATGACTTGCGTCACTTGTCAAAGGCTTGGAGAAGCAGCACAACACCCAAACGTAATACATGTCCGCTTGGGAACTACTTTGGTGCTTGGTGTCCAATCTTCAGCTTACGTTCTTCACACCACATCGTACTTAACCCTCACAGTCTCAACCAGTCGGTAGATCACTAGATCACTAGAAGCGAGCAATATGGCGGAACGACAATTCAAGATTAAAGTGGGCACTCTTCGTCGGTGCGTAGTGAAAGGAATAAAGTTTTTATCAAATCACTTACTTTATATACAGTGTGAAGAAGGATCTCGAGTATTACGCCAAGGAGCACGCGGCTCAGCAGACCAAAATCGACAAGATGCGCGTCGACGGGAAGGACGAGTACGATATCCGTAAACAGGAGGAAGTGCTGGTGGAGACGGAGACGATGTTGCCAGACTGTCAAAGTCGCCTCAGAGAGGCGGCCACTGACGTCGAGAACTTCATTAAAGCTCATCGTGCTGAAGTCGAGGCGCTCGAGACCTTCAAAGAGGCGCAAGATCTGCTGGACACGATCCCCACGCTGCTTCAGTAGAGGTGAACTAACCAGGTTAATGCACACCTTTTTCTCGTTGATTTTGGTCTAGACACGGGTAACACCGAACTTGTCTGGTGATAAACTCGGTAGACTGAGCTTTGCACTTGGATGGTGGTGACGGGGTGAACCAGGTGCAGAGGAGATTACGGGTGGATAATCTATTGACCTGGGTGGAAGTGGGTGAATGCTGGCGTCGATGGTGCTGTCGGCTATTCGAGCTGCAGCACTTGAGGGACCATGGATCAGCTTCGCTTTGATAGGAGACGATATTCTTCGTGTTGAGTGTGACGGGGTACATTCAGTGAGCCACGGGTGGTCTAGTACGTGGTTGATCGAAAACCGCTTGGATGGGTTCTCGCACAGCATACCGAGCAATACATTGCGTAGTTTGATAGAGTATTTCCACTCGGGTCCGTGGCAATAATCTCGTATTCGTGTTAATGCCTGCAGAGGAAGCAGCGTGTGAATTTCCATGAGAAGACTCATCGAGCTGAAAAGCTTACCACTTTGACGCATTCTGCAAACTTGTTTGGCTCTTTCAGGATCGAAAGCTCGTACATTGGCATCCAGATTGACGAGAAAAGTGTATTCCCCAGTATCAACTAACTCAGTGCAAATCACACAAGTATTAACATGGAATTGGGGTATAACGCAGTTTGGAACAGGTCGGAGCGTACCTCAAGCAAGATGCAACCGATACTCCAAACGTCCGCTTTGCATCCATCGTAGCTATCTTGCAGCAGCAATTCTGGGGCAAAGAAGCCTGGGCTACCGCAAAAATCATGAAGTACACGATCTTGCTCTGTCACTGCTTTGGTGCACAGACCAAAGTCAATGAGTTTAATGAGGTGAGCATCTTCCGGCGCGTACAGGACGTTCTCTCTAAGAACACAAACATCGGTCATTACTTACGAATGCACACAAAACCAGAACCACGTACGGTTTTAAATCGCGGTGACAATAGTTGTTGCGATGCAAGACTTCTACAGCCTGCGCAAGGCATAGCAACAAAGGCCGGACTGTTTCCTCCTTCAGTCCATCCGCGTGGGCTCCAAAGAACTCGAACAAATCTTTGCCTCCACGCTCAGTGATCAGGTAGACGTGCTTGCGTGTATGGATGACATCCACTAACTCTAGGATTCCAGAATGCCGAATAGCTGGATCACTCAAGGAAGCAATTTCAGAGCTGACACGGTGCAGCGATACAAGATCAACGAGTTTCTGTTTGTCGATTGCCTTGACCGCTAGCTCTGGACGATCGGGTGTGCTTGATGTGTACACAACGGCGTACTGCCCATATCCTAGTACCTGATCTAGTGGGTATTTTCCAACTACCGTAGGTGTCTCCGGTAGTTGAGCAGTTAGTCGGGGAATTGCACGCAGACTAGGATCACGAGCCGGTAGGTACTCCCACATCAATTTGCTGTGGTTTTCAGCGAGTTTATCGAACTGGTCCTTCATTTGGCGCACGTCGTCAAAAAATTGTTCCTGCTCCATCTCGAGGTGCTGTGCCTTCTGCGTGGCATCTTCTGCCTTTGCCCTGAACGAGTCTACTTGTTCGGACAAGAATTTGATTTTCTTGCTTTTCCTGCCAATTTTCCGCAGCAGGTGACTGGTATCGCCAGATTCAAATGGCCCAGTCGGCGAACTTCCTACAGTGTTCACTCGAGACGTATCAGGAGCAGGAATCTGTGCTTTTCCAATAATGGCAGACAAGGATCCCCTATCCAAGCGCGTCCTTGAAACAATCTAAACAACATGACGCTTGTCAATTACCGACGATTATAAAATCAGCATCATCAATATACAGACCAATTGATGATCTTGTAGTTTTGCGGACGACTAGGATAGCAATTCACAAGGTATTAACACATGTTAGCCCTCGTGCGTGATCACAATTTCTAGTGATGACACCTCTGGCACACTCGAAAGGATTTCGATTGGAGTTGCCGAAGCTAGAGTGACAGTAATTTGCGCTGATATCGAACAAAACACCATCATAATTTGAGTTAGCTGTTGAAGGCCACATGCTGAAAATACTTCCAAGCTTGACATAAGCACACACTTTGCAAGGCGTGCAAGGCTACATCGAGCAGTGAATTAGCGCCGCCGTTCGCAGCAAGAACCAACACCTCCATCGCTGTAAACCTTCAAGTCTTGAAAATGCAGACAAAACACGCTAAACCAGCTCGAGACAGCGAAAAAATGTTTGTGCAGGTCGGAGTTACTGGGCTAAAGTTAACCACAAATGCTATTGCCAAGCACTGCATTCCCTCCTGATCTCGCACGAAAACTAAACCTTCGTCACCTTTAATGCCCATTTTTAGTTCCAGCGCGAGTTGACTGTAATGGCCAGCACGGATTCCTTCGAATCACGCACCCGCCTTTCATCAGTCCAACAGAGATAGTTCCACCGCCATCTCTACCATTCAATTCATTTCAAGGCAATAAGAATGTAAGTTCGACCATTGACTATCTTCACTGGCGATGTAGAGCCTGCTGTTGATAGAATTCCTCCAGCTTCGCAAGAATATCCATCGTATTCTGCTTTAGAATCTTCCGAATTGCCATCACAATTTCCTTGCCAGTAAACTCCGTGTCTTCGTCGAAAGCATCTTGAAAGTGGAAGTATATATCATTCATGAACTCCTTGAATAGTTCACTGAGAGCCGCATATTCCTGATCATTTTTTGTGGATTGCAGTTGATTCATCTCTTGCTCCTTCGACGTCAATAGTTCCTCTAAGTGCTGTGCTTCTGAGTGGAATCCTTCCGCTTGCTGCTTCAGCACTCTGGATTCACCCTCAAGCTGCTGAACACGAGCCATCAATTCTTGCACGCGCGAGTTCTGAGCAGCTTGTGATTTGACTGTTTCATCCTGTAGCTGCACCTGCTGGCTTTGAGCTTGACTCAATCGGTTGTTCATCATGTCACGCTCGACATCCCACTGCTTCTTCTGTGCAGTCAATTCGGCAACTTGCGCCTCGAGGGCGGCCTTCTCAGTCGCCATTCTCTCCATCGAGTCCTTAGAGCCCTGTCGAACCTCGTCCTCAACCTGTCGCTGAAGATATTCAAGTTGCTTGTGTGTGTCTTCTTGCAATTTTGCCTTCTCTTTTGCAAGCTGTTCATCCTTTGCTGCAAGCTGCGCTCGAAGCTGGAAATTCTCTTCCTGATACACCAGCATTTGCTCCTGAGTGTGACTGAGCTGCTGCTGAACACTCCGCAGCTCCAAGCGAAACTTCTCCTGTTGCAAATGGTTGCCATTTTGTAGCTTGTCCAGTAAAGTTCGGTTCTCCATCTGAAGTGACTCGTGCTGGTTTTGCAGGTCCTCAACACTCGATTCGAGTTCGCCGTTGGCTTCCTGGAGCCTATTGTTGGTTTCCTGGAGCTCATCACGTTGGGCGAGAGCCTTTTCCAGATTTTTCAGTAGCATTGAGGAAGAGGATGACGACGAAGAAGACGTAGCCGACGAGAAAGATGTGCCACCACCGTACTTGCTTGAACTTGCAACAAACTTAGTCGACTTCATCGAGTTTTGCACGTTCAGTAACCGATCCATCTTGGATTGAAGGTCTTGCAGCGTAGACTCGATCGATGTCGATGATCGTTGCAGGCGGATGATACCATTCTCAACATCGGGAGATGATCCTGAGCCTGGCACACTTGGAGTTGATGAGTACGATGGGAATGACCGATTAGTGTATGGCGTAATTGACGACGAGAACGCGCTGGGTGCAGGAGGGAGGGCTGGAGGCGGCTGTGACGGTGGAACAAAAGCAGACGGCGAAAAGGAAGGCACCAAATCCAACTTAGGTGGAGTCCACTTGTTGGCAGTTGACCCAAAGGAAGTTGTGGTTCCGACAGGTGGCGCGCTTGAGCCCATTAGCGCAAATGACGAAGGTGTGAAGGAAGAAACCGGCTTATTCTGTCCCGGTTTGTACTCAGTCAGACTTGCTGGATGACTGCTAGCACCATTCGACGATTGTGATAGTCCATCTGAAGGTTCATTTGTGCTCGAGGCCTCAGATTGAAGTTTACGTTTGCTTTCTTCGAGCTGCTCACGAAGTCGCGCCAAGTCCGATTGCTCTTTCATCAGACGTTGCATATCGCTCGACAGTGATGCCAATTTTGTGCTGTCACCTATGTCAGCATTAACTGGATCCGACGAGTGTTTCAGCGGCTCAATCACTTTGGCAGCTAGTGACGCTGTGTGAGGGGGCGAAACAGCCTCCGACTGCACTGATGTCTGCATTTCGTTCTGTAGATTGCGGAATGATCCTGGTCTTTCACCTGGGAGTTGAAGACCTGCTAACAGCACTGGAACGTAACCTGCAGGCGGGTCAGCCGACTGCTGTCCAAGGGAGGATGCTCGAGTCAATGACGTGTCAATTTGCTCGCTTGGTTCCATCGAGCGACTGTCTAACTTTGTTTTCACGCTTGCAAGTAGCCCAGAACTCTGACTGCCCATGTGGGACAAACTCGCCATGCGCTTCACGAGTTCATTATGACCCTCATCACTAGCGGCATCCTGCGTCTCCGTCTCAGCATGAGTACTCGACCTGATATTCTTCTTCACTTTAACCAGTTCAAGTTCTGCAATGACCCACTCGTTCGAGTCCGGGAACGTCACCGTCACCAGTCTCTTCCCCATCTTCTGCATCCCCACAAGAGCTTCCGTAGCCAGTACTCGTGTAAACGGATCTTCATCCTTCCCTTCTTCCACCAATTTAATCCTTTTCACTTCACTGCCACTAGTAGCTTCAGTCGTCGGTTGTTTACTGATCTCCAACGGGTTAGCAGAGAAAAAAGTCTCTCTCTGAGCTACAGTTCCCTGCCATTTCTTCAACGTAACACCCGCTACATCTCCAAATGTGAGTGGAGCAGCGTCCTCCCTCCCCAGAGATAATTGCTCCACTAACACAACAGGCTTTTGACGATCGTAGGACTTCTTAGCGTGCACTAAGACCTGCGCTTTAGCCAATGCCACTGCAGATAGGAAATTTTCGCTTGAATCCGCGTCTTTGAAGCGCATGGCATAGCTGCGCTGCGTCTGGCGGTCGTAGAAGTTGACGTAATGGTCTTTCTGTGGTACGAAGCGCGCGCTGGGCGTGATGGGAAGCTGTAAGACCGGCGTCTTCTGTGTATCATACAAGAGGAGGGAGAAGGCGTCCGAGCCGCTCTGCGCTGCGTGTTCGCTTGCTAACAGAACGCAGCCCACAGCTGCATCCGTCTCCTGCGTGTAGGAGCCGCTGTCGTTGTCGTAGAGATAGAGATACACGGCGCACGAGTGTAGCAACGCCATGGTGCTCGTAGTGTCGGAATCGAAGAGTGTGACAGTTGAAGCGGATTATGTTTGGGAGGTGCGTCATCAATATGCAATTTGAAAGGTATATCATGTGTAGAGATGCTGGATTACACAACGGACACACCAAAGTATCCATTACGGAATCAGGCATGGAATTGGTGTGGAGATGCCGACCAGGTGCCAGTCGATAGACAGATACCAGCGCAGTCGGCATTCTCGCCACATCAGATTTTCTCACAATGATCGACGCCATGGATGCTGACCAGCAAGGGATGATTTCCAGGCTGGATAGTTTGGTTGCAGCCGCTTGGCGATTCTCAGCGATGCCACTGTCATTATTGGATGGGTACGCATTCTTTTAACTTTGCGTTGCGGTTGTTGATACATGCCCATGACTTCGAATTGTGTCTGGAACCTTGCACCTCTAATGTATTTGTGATGTATGAGCCAGTAAGTTGCATTGACTTCCATCTCGTACGACCACGATGGACCAGAATCTGGATCGAGCAGGCAGCAAGTGGAGCTACAGTTCGTCCGATCAAGTGATGGTCTGGCGACGTTGTAAGCAAAGCACGCCATGCGAGACTCGCCAGCTGCACGTCCGGTCTTATCGAAGTTGGATTGCAACTGATACAGCTCCAGAATGCAGCCTATGACCTTGCATGCAGCAGCTGTACGCACATGGGCTACATGACGTTCGCAATATGGCGAGCCACGTCATGGTCATATCTTCTTCAAGATCACTGTTTTCCATGCTAGTATCTCAATGCTGGGAGTTTCTCCATTAGAGAGACACAAAGTCCATTGCAGAGACCGATGTGTAGAGGACAAGGAGGCAACCATCGTGGTGTCGTACTTTATGGTGCACAGTGCGGGCCACAATCAGAGGAGACGGGGCGACGACATACAAAGTCCAAGAGAAAGCCGAGAATCGAGAACACAGGCGTGTTAGGTAGCGGTGCAGCCCTAGCCAGCAATTGAGAGCCTGAGTTGCGTCTAACAACGCGAAAGGCCAGAAGACACGCAGGTCGGAACGAGTGATCGCGTCTTGCACGCACTCGAGGGCGGAAGAAGACACCTCATCGGTAGATCCACTCGACTGGTCGATTGGAAACGTCGCATGAGTCCTCTAACAACTCGCTTTTTCCCTTGTGCAGTGACGTCTTCACAGTAGAAAATCGTTCACATTCCGTGTGATCATGTTCAAGACGCTCTTCCGCTGCATCCGTAGGTTCTTCAGCCGCATTAAACCCAAGAACAAGGAGCAATTGCAGCGTAGGACGGAATATGGCGCTGATATCGACATTGAGGAGGCATTAGCTGAGCAGCTGGAGATTCAGAGACGTAGCGGACGCGTCTTGTCTTCTACAGCCAGTATCGCTGCTGCATTGCGTCAACGTCCACGTGAAGAGATTCCAGTCTTCTCGACACATTTGGGCAATAACGAGCATCGTGAGCCCTCAGATCCTGCGATCAAAGCTGCTGTGGAAGAGATGCAGAGTCTCACTCCTGGTTACATTGGACAAACAGGAGAGAAGCCTGAGTCACTAGTGAACGCCAAGTCGCCTGTTGTGAGCAAGAGAGTGCCGTCGAGTAGGATTTCTTCCAGTAATGGTTCCTCATTCATGATCCCAGAATCGGTACCAGAGGATGTTGAGCCTGAAGAGGAGATGGAATTGAAGGAGAAGGAGAAATCATCCCCAGCAGCCGAGCGACCATCTGAAATGAACCCGCGTCGCTCGTCGATCTTTGATATGCGGTCGGAGTGGATTTAAACAGGCGAAGCGCGATGTGAGATCACGACAAGCGCACATCAGCGGGCGAAGGAACATGTCGACGGGCCGACGGAAATACATGCCCGGTCGTTTGTATATAGAGGGATGGCAGTACCCATTGCGAGTGGAAGCAAATGCGGGGAGGCTAGAGCAACATCATAGACGTCACTAGGCCGGTCGGGAGATGAGGACGGTGTGTGCGAGGTAGGTATTATTTGTCCCTAACGTTATAATTGGCTCAATGGCAGGCTAATATGAGGTACCATAGCATGGCACAATGTTTGTTTGGCATCTTCGCATCGTAGAGAAGGAGGATAGCCAGCCAGGAGGTGGTCAGTTAGTCATCTAGCCGACCCGCGTCACCGCACATGAATTAGCAAGGACTGCACGAGTGCATTAAGTTAGCTAGGACCCTGGAAGGATCTGTCTTCAGCCGGTGTAACCGGAGTTGAAACGGAGTTCTGGCTGCATTAACTATAGTCAAGATTTTAAGCGTAGATACACGTAGGTTTCTCTTCCTGAAGGCTTTGGTGAAGTTCAGCGCTCGTTGCTGCGTCGCAACAAGATACAGATCACTGCAACTTTTGGAGCAGTGCTTGGTGATCAACTTGTTCATCTCACCTCGACAATTGGCACACGCGTCGGACCACGTCAAAACGAAAGGATTCATCCACAGACCGGAGCTCTGTTGCCTAAGCTTTGTCCGTCGTTCGTCGTCGCCACTACCGTATCAGCATCAACGCAGCTTTAACTTTCTCACTGCTGTCGCGTTGTAGCTGCATCAAATTGCCTCTATGAATGCCACACGTGTCGGCTGAAGGCAGATGCCATGCACGAACTCACGGCTGGATCCACACGCGATGCTGCTTCAGCGAACCAAGACGTCCATCTGCTGCTCACGAACCAGCGGCATTGTCAATGATGTATCCATGTACCAGTGGCAGGATTAATGTATCCATGTACCAGTGGCAGTATCCATATACCAACGAGAAACCGGTATTCAATTTTAATACCGGTTTCTCTCCCGCTTGAACTGCTTTTGGCGGGAATCGAACTTTGGGTTTGGCGCTCAATTTCAAGTCCGGGGGCCATTTCCGAACTTAAGCATCTACAGTTACGCGCCATGTTAGATCACTTGCTGCCGCTTATCTACTGCGAATACGAGTACTTTGACGAGGCCAACAAGGAGAATTACGGCTACGTCATCCGTCGACGTGCGCGCCCCGTATCTTCGTTGCTCTCCACTCCATCGCGCACACCTCCACGTGCTCCAAGAAGCAGCAGCAGCAGCTCCAGCTCTCGAATGGAAGGCGGTGTGGCCTCTAGTCGCAGTATGAAGCGCCGACGTGAAGCTTCCGACGACGGCAGTGAAGACCGAGGACAGGCCAAGAAGCAGCAGACAGAGGAGAGTCAAATGAAGAAGGAAAACCCTGCAAAACGTCGCAATTTCAAGCGAAAACGAGAAACATCCGACGACGGCAGTGATGAGAGAGGAGACGTCAAGAAGCAGACGAAGAATGAACTTGCAGTCACAAAGGAAGAACAATCTGCAGCCAAGGAGAGTGAAGAGAAGCACGAACAGGAACAGGAACTGGTGACGCCCGTGAAAAAGCCACAGGAACCCAAGATTTCTGCCAAGAAGGTGGCTAAAAAGGTTAAAAAGACGATGAAGAGTAAAAAGCAGATCAAAGTAACAGATGACAAGCACAAGGAAATCGTCAAGGTATCCAAGAGTGCAACACCCAAGCGGATTCCGCTGCAGGATATCACGCATCTTTATGTGAACGAGCACGCGCGCTCGTACGAGTATCAGCATCGTGAACGCTTTGTGGCAGGACTCACGACTTCAGTCGCGATTCGCTTCTTCTAGGTATTGAGTGAGCTTACTGTTGGAGCGGCAGAATGCGTCTGACGTTTGTTTTGTGGTATGCTGACAAGATTACAGGTCGATGTTTCAACTCAAGTCCCATGTGTTCCGCGATTTCAAACGTGGCTATAGATTAGCCTATTTAGCGTTCACCAGTGCTTCACTCCGCTCTCTGTTTTGCAATTGATGTGGTGGTGAATGGTGAAGCCATGATTTTCAGTTCAAGATCAAGATCTTCTTTTGCTTGCAAACGGAAGTCAAGAACCAGGACTGTGCCGCGTGCATGCACCTCATTACGTCTATGCTCGCAAGAAGTCCTGGTAGTCTCTCTTCAAAGCAAGTCGCTTATCTTCGTGATCGAGTCGCATCTCATTTCATGCACGCTCTAGCATCATCCAAGCAAGGTCAAGTCAAGATGTCCTCTTCTCATCACAAGTGTGTTCATGCTTCAAGCCAATCGAAAACTCGTTCCAGGTTCCCTACGACATACCTTGCAAATGCTGCACCTCATTACGTGCGCAGGAGCATTAGGTTCTTGTCAGGTAGTCCATGCGTTTTCAGCGTGCACGACGGAAAATCCTAGCGCTGCATCTCATTTCATGCACGCTCGGATTTCTGTCGAATGGATTCCAGCTGTACAGGCGATATGTGCAGCCCCCTTCACAGACTTGCCTAAGCAGCACCTCATTACGTGCACGCTTAGGCTTGGATGTTTTGGCGGGTGGCATGCATCTCTGTCAAGATTTTGCGGCTGAATCGTGTTATACATCGTGTCTAAACTGCACCTCATTACGTGCGAGTTTAGATATGACACTGATGCGAGTTGGCTCGGATTTTGACGCGTCCAGTTGGATCCAGGCGCTGAAAACGTTGACTGCTACTGGGATAGCAACTCGCAACCTCGAGCAATGAAGAAATTCTTGATTTCAAGTGCACAGGATGGACTCTCAATACTGCACCTCATTACGTGCTTCTACCGGCTGGCCACACAAGACTCCAGCATTCTAACTACACAAGCCCCTGTTAGCAACCAAGCTGAAGGTGAACGAACATAGATCGCTGACTTGTGAGAACGATCCGTACGTACGAGCAAAAGATTTTGATCAAGAACTGCTTACAAGCCCCAATCGTGTTGATACTAGAAGAACCAGGCACGACCTCAACAGCAGCAGGATAGTAGTAGCTTTCGTAGTTTCATGTTTCCTGTAAACTAAATACAATTCATGGCATGAGAATCATATCCAGCACGTTTACTGCCACGACGCGTTCAGCACAACGAAAGCCTACTATATCTGTAGACCATCGCAGTGAAATGCAGGCTAGAAGCATTGTACTGAATTCATTGCTTTAGTACAAGTTGAAGCACAACATACATCGGGATCAATCTACCCGAACGGCATTATACACAGCTTACGCTGCTGCTTCGTGTGGCTGCTCTTTCACTGGTGTCGACGTCTTCAAACCAAGCAGCTGCATCCACTTGCCAGATGCCTTCGCTTCCTGTACCGCTGCCAATCTCTGAGCTAGCACTTTCGACGGACTCGCCCATTCGCCCCAGAATACTGTCATACCACCCGAGCCCTTCGTCTCCTGTTCATTGAGAGCCTTGGTAATACGCTGAGCTAGTAACTGCGATGGATACTCCACCAATTGATACGATGTCGTGGCTAGCATACAAAGCAGTCCAAAGCGAGAAAACAACCTGCAGTAGTAATTCGGCTGGGAGCTGACACTCTTGTTGTACAGGACGAAGCTGTGCAGCAGATACACCGAAAAGCTGATCTTTCCCCAGTAGCGCAGGAAGCTCCACTCGAACATCGACGACAGTGGTGACGGAAGGAGCATTTCACTTACGAATACTGTCGTCACAAGCACACTAATAAACGGGAAACCAGGCGTTTTCGGCGCCGTGTTCTCGTGCACCCAGATGAAAAACAGGCCACGGAATGCAATGCTGAGGAAAATAGCGAGTGCAGTGAACTCAATCGTACGTAGAATGAGCTTGTGAATGAATCGGAACTGGAATCCACTGGCCTTGATCCATGTGTCGAGCTTAACAAAGAGCACGGCAGCCATTGATCCAGCCAGGAACGTCGGGATATGCGGACGGAGCACCTCGTGACTTGTTCGGTATTCACTCCATCCCTGAGTGATCACCCAGTAGTATCCCGGAATAAAGGGCACCCACCAGAATTTGCGTAGTAGAAGCGTTCCGACCACAAACACCGGAATGAAGAAGTAGTACGAGATCTCCAGAGGTAGTGTCCAGAAGACAAAGTAGCGATAATCAAACTCGAACGTGAGTGTCTTGTATAGATCGTACGTCTCTGGTTGTTTGATAAGAAAATAACGTTTCTTGTCCTCGTCGTCCATGAACCACAATGCAATGCACGTGAGTGCGAACAACGGATAGACACGGCAGAAGCGTTTCGAAAAGTAGTCGGCCAATGCAAAGGCCCATTTACGGACACCTGCACCTTGATTCAACATGCGGATGCTCTTCTTCATAAAGAGCCACGTGAGTAAGAATGACGACAAGACGAAGAACGAGTCGACCGCAACGGCGCCAAGGTTCAAGTCTTGCATGTACTCGTGTGAATGTTGTGTGACCACAAGTACAGCCGCGAGGCCACGTACACCGTCTAGAAACAGCACTTTTGTGGCAGGGGTGGCTGCCACCGCTGCTTTCTTGGCTTTCACGGGTTTCTTGTCCTTGTCCTTGTCCTGTTCATCCTGAGCCAAAAGTGGTTGATCTTCGGGTGTCGCTTGCACATTTACAGCCACATTGTCCGATCTCGAGCTCGAATTCACTTCCTGCTCTGTGGGTCCGTGGGAGCGCAGCATTGCTTCACCTCTGGCTGGAGTTTCGGGCGCTGGACTATTGCCAAGTGTGCCAGTTTGCTGTTCGGAGCCATGATGCGGGGTGGCTTCAGGCTATCTCGGGATTGGCGTGTTTGGCTCGGCCAATACAAAAGTCAAGTGATTTGCCGTCTTTACCGTGGTGGTCAGAATATCGTATAACCTGTGATAATGTATTTGCATTTATTACGATAAATTTATAAACAGAGGTTTGAATGCCTGTGGGAGTAGATATACTGTGTAAAACCATTATATTGAACGACTGCAGTTGAACGGATGATCGTCGATCAGACGATGTATTTCGCGCTGCTTGTGCTGGAACATGCTGCGGCAAGCTGCTTCAGATCTGTGGTTCACAAGGCTTGTATGTGTGAGGATTCCTACGCGATCCTCACAGTGCCACAGTGTTGGGATCTGAACTTTTTGTCTTGGTTTCAGTATGCCAACGACCGTTGGCACGCCAGCAACAGTCCACAGTCTCACCAATACTGAGGCAGGGGCAACACCATTCATCAGGATGTTGATCACTAGATCTACAAGTAGAGGTTTGTCAAGCCTGTCAGCTTGATTCATGGCAGCGACTACATTCCTGGTTGCCAGGCTTGGTCACGGCAATTAGTCGATTTTGGACACGCAACTTGACGACTGAGTACCGGCTCATGACGTCCACAAGTCTAGGCTTCGGATACTTTCGCTGCAAGTACACCATGCAGACCAGTGCCCTTGCTGGAAATGACTGTTTATCGATTACACGGTAGTGGAGGATAATGGCAACCAGTTCTAATTTGCACAACCACAGCGACGACATAAACTACAGAATCGCATTCACCTCTCACGCCGTGGCCTCGTGGGGTTTGCCCTTAGTCAACGAGATCGAGTTGCTTCGCATGTTGAGCACCACGTTCTTGAGTGATTCAGAGGATTTCGCTTCTTGCATCCACGCCAATCGGTTCGCCAACACGCGCGCGGGATTTGACCAACTACCCAAACAAGCCGCTACACCACCAGAGCCATTGTTTTCTTGTTCTGATAATGCCTTGGTGATTCGCTGTGATAGTAGCTGCGATGGGTACTCTACCAAGTGGTAGGAAAGCGTAGACAGCAGCAAAATCAATGCGAAACGAGAAAATACCTTGTCATACCAATTCGGCTGTGAACCGATCACGTACGCGTACAATACGAAGCTGTGGAGTAAGTACACCGAGAAACTGATCTTGCCCCAATAGCGCAGAACACTCCACTCGAAGATACCAGACACGCAGGAAGGTAGGATCATCTCGATCACGAAGATCATTGTCAAGGGGACGCTGATGAATGAAAATCCCTTTTCCTTTGGCGCCGGGTTCTCGTGCACCCAGTGAAAGAACAAACCGTGGAAGGTGATGCTGAGAAACACTGCAATCGTGATGTACTCGACAACACGAATCGCAAACACGTGCCATTTGCGGAACTCAAAGCCGGTTGTCTTGATCCAAGTGTCGATCTTGACGAAAATGATTGCAGCCATCGAACCAGCGATAAACGTGGGGAAGTGAGGGCGCAGCTCCATGTGGCTTGTTCGGAATTGATACCAGCCTTCGCTGATAACCCAGTAGTACGCAGGGAAGAACGGTACAAACCAAAAGCGACGCAATGTGAGGACACCAAGCACAAACACTGGAATGAAAAAGTAGTACGTGATCTCGAGCGGCAACGTCCAAAACACGAAATAACGGTAGTCAAACTCGAACGTTAGCACCTTGTACAAGTCAAAATCCTCTGGTTTCTGGATCAAATAGTACCGCTTCTTCGCTTCAGCAGGTAGCAACCAGATCACGACACTCGTCAATGCAAACAACGGGTAGACGCGACAAAATCGCTTTGAAAAATAGTCAGCCAGCATGAACATCCACTTGCGGATGCTTGCACCTTGAGCTAGTAGTCGAATACTCTTCTTCATGAAGAGCCATGTCAACAAGAACGATGATAACACGAAGAACGCGTCCACCGCAATGGCGCCAAGGTCGATGTCGGCCATGTATTCTTTCGAATGTGATGTGCAGACCATTAAAGCTGCGAGACCACGCACACCATCGAGGAACAAAACTTTGGTTGGTGCTGTGTGGGCTGCTCCTGGCTTCGATGTCGATTGCTCGTCCTTCTTCTTGTCCTGAAACTTCGATTCCGTGAGGTTGTGGACGTTTAGTGCGACGTCCGCTGGGGCATCAATATCGGGGAGTTTTGCATTGCGCAACATGATTCGAGCTGGAGGGAAATACGACAGTGGCTGAGATTGCGACGACGCAACTCGAGTGTTCGTAGCCACCATTTCGATCCGATCTTGACATATCCGTTGCTGACTTGATTTGAATCACGAATATGTCATTATTTATGGCACTAAAGTGAGTACTAGCCAATCAGAAACAAAAACCTAGCCCGATATACGGCATTTGCCAACTTTAGACTTTCATGAAGGTTGCAAGTCCACGCCAACGTTTTCAAGTACTTGCATCGAAATGAGATTCGAGTACACATTAATGTAAATGATCCAGTGAATATGCAAGCGAGATTCATTTCTTGTTCATTACTCGTCGAAACCTACTTTCATCTGCTCTAGTGTTAATGCTTGCATTGATATGACTGGTCATTCGCGGTGATCGACCGAATATTCCTACTTGCTGCCGACAACCGCCCGACCTCCGCGCGCACCACCCACGATAGCACCCGACTGGCTTTGAGCAATAGTGGCCGTCGCATTCTTCGCCGGGGTGGAATTCTTTGCATTCTTTACCGGGGTGGCGTTCTTTGCGGGTGTGGCACTCTTCTCAGGGGCACCGCTCTTCACTTGTTGCGTCTTACCCTTCGGAGCAATCTCCTTCTTTGTTGGTGCATTAGTGGCCGACTTCGCGTTCACCGGCGCAGGAGGAGGGGTAGCCTTCTCTGATCCCATCGGCACATTCTTCTTCACGCTCTGCACTTGAGGAGTAATGCTCTTTTTGGCAGCTTTCTGGGGCTTAATATTCTTGTCAGCAGAGCCCGATCGCGGACGGATGTTTTTCGCCTGCAATGCATACTTGTCCTTGATGGCTTCCCACACAGACGCACCTCCAGCCTGTATCAACTGCGCGCGAATAGCGTCATACAGGTACTCGCCGTTAAGCTGCTGCATAGCCTCCTGGAACTTGTCTGACTGAGCCTGTCGCGCCATCACCCGGACCTCGTTTTCGGGGATCTTGGTCCAGCTCACGTTAGCATTGTAAGCTGCCTGCAAACCCTTACTCGACGGTGTCAGTACGAGACGATTTTTTCTCTCGTGAGTCAGGATCTCACGCAGGAGCTGGCACTCAGCGCGCTTCTCAGGTGCCAGACCGAGCACAAGGCGCAGCACGAAGCTCACACCCACCGTCCGGTGAGTCACGTTGCCGGTGACGGGTGCTGAGGGTTTTTTGGCTTTCGTGGTGGCATTGGCGTTCTTGCTTGTGGTCTTGTTCACATTTGCATTGGCATTCTGAACGTTCTTGGTGGGGCTGGCATTCGCATTGGCGTTCTTGCCAGCGGTAGCATTCGGGTTAGCATTGACGTTGCCAGCAGTAGGATTTGCATTAGTGTTCTTGCCGGTCTTGACGTTCTTGTCCGCATTTTTGCCAGCCGACTGCACTTCACGTGTCGGGGTTGCAGCCACCGTGGCGGTGGCCTTGGCTGCCTGCGTCGCAGCTGCCGTTTGCTTAGTACTAGCCGGCTTGACAGGTGCGGTCGCGACAGGGGTGGCGGTTTTTCCACTACTGGAGTTGGTGCTGTTAGTCTGTTGTTTAGCTTTCGCCATTTTTGGGAAACGGGGCTTGAAGGCTTGTTGGGGGTTGTTGGCTCGCTCGCAAATTGCAAAATGAAGAAGATGTTGTCGTCCTGGTGCCTCCTCCCAACGACCCCAAGTTGCGCTGAGTAGGAGGTTATTTCGGTAGCTGGGCTTGTGTAGTGGTTGCAGCGGTTATCGTGTATGGCTAGAGGACTGTACATGCAGTTGGCGGATACTCAAGGATAGCACACAGCGGCACTATTTCTGATGTTATCAATGCGATGGTGTGAATGTATTCCAAGCCGGATGAGTTTTCTGGTGCTAGCTAGCCGTTGGTTTTGTTTGAGTCCTAGACAATTGTTTTCAGAAACACAATTCTAGTTATAGCTCAGGTATTCTCGCAACTACCATTACATGTGCTAGCCGAAATTCAACTCATACTCCCTGACGTATGACCTTACCTCAAACCTGAGCTGTACTAGTGTACTCCTGCGCAACTTTGTTTAACGGACATTGGGAGGAACCAATGGTCCTAGGATCGGATTGTCACCTCCTTCACTTCGCATTTTACGAGCAAACCAACAACTACTTCTCCGCTAAGCTCTAGAGAACCCCTCATTTCAAGCCCCCCAGAATGGCGAAGTCAAAACAGAAAGGTAGCAACACCAATGCCAATGACAAGACCACTGCAACTCCTACTGCGAATGCATCCGTCAAGCCGGCTAGTACCAAGGAAACGATAGTAGCGGCGCAAGCAGCTAAGGTCACAACTACTGCAACAGCAACCCCGACGCGCGAAGTACAGTCAGCCGGTAAAAATGCGAACAAGAACGCCAAGAACACCAACGCGGCCACGAACGCCACCCCCAGTAAGAATGTGAACATTGCTCAACATGTTAATGCAAGCGCAAACAAAGGAGCAAACAAGAACGTCAAAGTCGACACAAACGCGGCGGCCGCTCTCAGTGACGTGACTGCAGCGAATGTGGAGCGGGCCCGCCAAATCCGCAAGACCGATTTCGAGCGCTTCCAGAAGTTCCACAACTTCTTCGTCGCCAATGACGCGGTTACGGCAGATGTGATCAACAACAATGCCGGGGTCAAGCGTGAGCAGGTGAACCAGTGGGTCCGTGGTGCAGTTAACCCCAAGACTCTCGCTTCCATCGAAGAGATTCAAGAGACTCAGCCAGCTCTACTGGCACTACTCATTGTGTCGATTGCCCTTACCAAATACGGTGAGCAGGAGCTGATCCGTAGGGAAGGTCTCGGTCAAATGGACTACGTTGTGGGTGCTCGTTTTGATGCGGGTACATTGCGCTCGAAGCAGCATGTACCACACACGGTGGGCGTAAGCTTTGTGCTGCGTCTGGTGCTTGGTTTGGCACCTGAGAAGCGCGCCGAGTGCCAGCTCCTGCGTGAGATTCTAAGCCATGAAAACAATTCACGTCTCGTGTTGACTCCGTCAAGTAAGGGACTGGAAACTACCTTTGGTGCTATTGCCGCGGATTCCGATGACTGGGCCAAGTTCCCCCAAAACCAAGTCCGACAAATGGCGAAACAGGCTCAGTCCGACAAGTTTCAGGAAGCCATGCAACAGCTTAATGGTGAGCATTTGTACGACGCAATTCGGACGCAGCTGAAGCAGGCTGGTGGTGCATCCGTGTGGGAAGCCAAAAAGGACAAACCAGCATTGCAGGTAACGAACATTCGTCCACGATCGGGTTCTTCTGACAAAAGCGTGAAAGCACAGAAGGAGATTGGTCGTCAACAGGCTGCCAAGAAGAGCAGTACACCTCAAGTGCAGAGAGTGAAGAAAAATGTGCCGGTGGAGGCTGAAAAGTTTGCACTGGTTCCTCCTCCAGCGCCAGTGAACGTAAAGTCGGCCAGTGCTACTTCAACCAAGAAGGACACTGCTTCGAAGGGTAAGACACAGCAAGTGAAGAATGGGGCCCCTGAGAAGAACTCCTCCCCTACAAAAGAATGCCACCCCGACAAAGAATGCGAATGCCTCGCAAGGGAAGAATGCCTCGCAAGGGAAGAATGCCTCACAAGGGAAGAACACCACCCCAGCGAAGAACGCATCGGCGACTATCGGCCAAAACCAACCGGGTTCGATCGTGAGCGGTGCACGCGGAGGGCGGGCGGTTGTCGGCAGCAAATAGGTATCTCCTTTCGTCGATCGTCACGAATAATCGGTCTATTTGGTGCTTGCACTAACACTAGAATGAGAATTGAGATAAAGTCAACTGGCATCGACGGGTTATAAACAATAATATATTTCGCTTGCATATTCGCTAGATCTGGTGCTATTCAAAACCAATACAATGGCACGAAAAAACCGTGATGTAAAACGGATGATGCTTTCCGTGGAGATCCTGAGTGATATGACTGTAATGAACTTGAAAGATGAAGAGGTCAAGACGCTAGAGAGGTTGTTGGTAAAAAAAATTAGTTCTCCGGTTCCTTTTAATACTAGGATCCACGTTTTGCAGCTTGTGAATCAGTACTTGAAGTATCAACACGTGGTCATGATTCCACTGCCTTATGAGGACACACGAGAAGAGAGAGATGGTAGCAAAGCTGGAAACGCGTTCACATTCAACATTACGTTTGAAAGTGAAGCACGTACGGAATGATTCTATGTGTTGTATTTGATGGTTACTTGATTGAGTACCCTTGGAATGGCTTCGATTCGTACGAACCAGTGATTTGGCCAAATTCTCTGTCGTTCAGTGTTGTCGCGTTTCCTTTAGTGATCAATTCAATTGCAATTTCCGTCCTGCCATCTCCACCACAAGTTCATGGAAGTCTACTTCTATCCAAACGAGCTCCCGAAGTTCCCCGGTAAACCTCGTCTCACACTTCCAGTATTCCTAGATGCTAATCTCCGAAAACTAACTGACGCATAGAACTTTGCCAGTAGCTTATGTATTAGCTAGTCCTCATAACTTACGAGTAAAACGCGAAAAGTGATTACTTGTTGGCACTCATCCAACTGTATCTTGTCTGTATCCCTCAACACAGATCCTAAAAAACCTCACTTCGGTATTTGATACCTAATCATCAATGGCCGACGCAGCGGAATATCAGCGTGTAAGCGAGTTGTTTGCCCAAGTGGTAGGCAGCTCCAAGTCCCTTATCGGCGGGTATCTCTCCGTGGATACGGCATCCGACTCAGCTGCTGTCCAATTGGTTTGGGACAAGACAGATTTGATCAACAATGTGACGCAAAAGTACCAAGTACAGCACCACGTGAGTGGACTCACTCAGACGCAGCCAAAGGTACTGAGCACGGGTTTCCCCACGCCTTGGTCCGGCGACTACACGAGTGTTTCACCCTCTTCCAAGCGCGTGGTGACACTTCAGCTCGAGAAAGGGAAGGGAGATGGAATCCCTGAGGGGGTTTTCTGTGGTTGGTTTTGAAAAGATTTTTATTTTTGAATAGTGGAATTAGAGTCTAATTAGGGTGTTACGGTTGTTCTGTTACAGTTTTTGAGGATAACAAGCTCGTGTCGTCGTTCAAGGCACCCAAGACACTGCATGGAGCAATTTACTTGGGAGAACGAGAGGGAGGTATCGCTTGGTCTCATGATGAAAAAACTATTGCATACGTTGCGGAAAAGAAGGTACCCGAGTCTCCAGCATTTTGGGAAAATGTGAATAGCAAGAAAGAAGAAAAGAAGGAGGAATCGAAGACTCCACTCCCTGGAGCTAAGTATGAGTATGAAGGTGATTGGGGCGAGCAGTATGAGGGAAAGAAGACAGCGTCGATTTTTCTGGCTACTTTGGCAACGGGGAAGATTGAAGAGGTGAAGGGTGTACCAGCCAATCTGACGTGTGCAGATGTAGCATTTGTACCTGGGGACAATGAGCTGGTATTTGCAGCTACTGCAACGGACAATCCCAAGCGACTGGGTATCATTTACTGTTACAACCGTCCGATTGCATTGTATCACGTGATGCTGAACAAAGAAGATCAAGCAAAGAGTGTGGTGAAGAAGCTCGAAATTATTCCTCAAGATGAAGAGAGCAAGGAAATTGGGACGATGAGGAACCCACGCTTCTCTCCTGATGGCAAACAACTTGCGTTTCTTGCCACCAGAGATATCGCTACTCATGGAACGTGTAGTTTCTTGTGTGTCACGGATTGGGACACGAAGCAGACATCAACGGTGATTCCCATCAAGGATGAGCCTGATGCGACTGTGCTTGATGTTACCAAAGCGTTCAACGGACTGTTTATTGGTTCATTGGGGAAAAATGCTTGGTCGCCTGACAGCAAGTACATTTATGTAGTGACTCAGGTGGGCTCTCGTGTGGTCTGGAAGTACGCTGAGGTCGCCACGAAGAGACTTATTTCGCCACAGTATGTCGAAGGGCCTGACATTGCAGTCGAAAGTGTGATGAACCGCAGTGGAAACTACTTCTTAGTGATGGTGTCATCTCCTACACGCCCTGCTAGTGTCTACCTCGTGCACATCGACCCAACTACTGGAAAGTACTTGAATTCGCCGATTGTCATTGATGACCAACAAGGAACCACAGACTATATCAAGCGCTGGGAGATCTACTCCATCCCAGCGTCTGTCTCCGATGTACCAGCAGCTGAGAAGAAACTCCTTGATACCCCAGCAGTCCTGGAAGACCTGCTCATTCCATCCGAGTCTAGCTCAAGTGACTACGAAGCTACCGTGATGCTGCCAAGTAGTGCTCCTCCCGCCGAAGGATACCCTGTTATCTTAGAGCTACATGGTGGACCGCATGGAAACGCTCCTGTCATGTATCGAACCATGTGTGATTTCTGGGCCGCCCTGGGTTTTGCTATCGTCACCGTCAACTACCGAGGCAGCACTGGATTTGGCATTAAGGCGTTGGAGTCCTTGATCGGAAAAGTTGGCACCCAGGATGTGTACGACTGTCACTACGCGCTGTGCTACCTCCTGGAGAAGAGCTCGAGACTGGGTCTATCGTTGGACAAATCTAGGGTGCATTGTTCGGGTGGCAGCCACGGTGGCTTCCTCGTCACTCACCTAATTGCGCAATTCCCTGGTTTCTACAAGTCCATGGTCACGCGTAACCCCGTGACCAACATGTCAAGTGTGTTTTACACGTCAGACATTCAAGACTGGGGTCTCGCTTGTTCAGGCATCCAGCGGTTCGAGTCAATTCACACGTCGCAAAAGCTGCAGAACTCCAAGGACGAGCTTCCAATTCTAACTCCGGAGGCACGTCTGGCTATCCTCAGCAAGCTGTGGCAGCACTCTCCAGTGAGCAACGACTTGAGCAAGGTCACGACTCCCGCACTTTTTGGAATAGGCGGCAAGGACAAACGTGTACCCCCCAACCAAGGACTGGAATACTGTGCAACCATTGCAAGCTACGGTGTGCCTACACAACTTCTCTGGTACCCGGATGACTCGCACCCGTTGGGTTCTATCGAAGCCTTTGGCGATTTCTCCGTGAACTGGGGACTCTGGTTGCTCAAGCATAACCCCAAGTAAGAAGTTCGTGAAAATCGAGAGATTTACGGCTGAAACAACTCGACATTCCTCATTGAAAGCCCAGAAAGTGTCATTGGTTACGAAGACCTTACGCCACGAGATCAGCGGAAAATAAACGTAACTTCATCGTTCATGCTCTCTCTTGTCAACTCACTGGGTTGGTGGTGATCTGGTAGGTTGGTTGAGTTATTTAGTCTCCTCTTTTGTTTGAGCAGGTGGTGTCACGAGATCTGCTGAGCCAGCGAATTTCTACATTAACACAAGAGAAGAATTAGTTTATACCTCTGATCAATTGAAAGCACGTCGAGTACCTCAGCAAAGTCAGCAAATCCTCCAGCAAGAACACGAACGTGCGTCTTTGACACCAGCTGCCTCAGCTCGTTCGATGAAGAGTAGCGCACATGTCGGACCTCGAGTGTTGCTGTGGCCACAATGGAAAACGATGTTTTGCTTGCCACGAAATTTCGCGACCAGAGCGTCAACGTCGGCATCCTCCTGGAATGTAGCAGCGGGTAAGTGCTCAGCATCTACAATGTGGCCTAGTACTTCGTAGTCCTCGTTGCGGACGTCAACCACTACGGGATGTTCGCCATCGGAACGCAGTGCTGTAGCCAATTCCTCAGCTGAGATGCGTTCCACAGCCAGGAGTTCCTCAGGAGTCGGCATTGTTGATTGATGCGCGGCTGTGCCAAGTAGATAATGAAAGATCGCACATACCTCGAATGATCTGTGCCCGTATGAGCGACCTGCTGGCCTTAAATCTAGGCTGTACGATGCAAAAACCAATAGGAGCTGCAATTGAAGTGACGAGTACTTGTGATGAACGGTAGTGGTGAATGCCACATCCACAGACGCCTATCATGGACTTGACAAAATCCTCGTGTCACGTTGAGGGTTTCTTACGCCCTAGGAATTAAATCAAGCTAATCAAGTCCTACATCCATCTTCTTGTACTGCATGGAGCTTGGTTTGCAGACAAATGGTGTCTAATGTTCATGCTCCAATCGTAATAGGAAAGCATGAGAGGTCTTTCAGGTCTACGAGCACAATCGTTGACGTGTCGGAGAAAGATGGCACGGTAATTAGTCGCACTTGCTGGTTCTTTGATCCTGGACAAACAATGCATCACACAGTGCGTTAGAGACTGATTCATCAGGTAATTAGCACAAGGGAAGGATTGTCTATACCTTTAACGAGGCGTGTGCTGAAGCGTGGCTGGTTGCCCGAAAAGTACACGTGTGGGCAGGTTTCAAGGATGAACGGATCCTCGTTAGCCATGGGGAAGCATGCCAAGAGGTCAGGAGCAGTAGGAGCCGCGTGGCGCCACTCGACACACCGCTGTAGGTAGTCCAGCGCTCGCTCCTGTTCTTGTTGCTCCTTGTCTTGATCTGTCGTCATGCTTGCGTCGCCTTCCGCATCGTCATCGTCACTTTTGGGAAGTGTGCATTGCAGCATACTGTGTAGAGGCTGACCGGCATCTCCGAACAGCTGAACACCACCAACCTGAGCCTCATACGGGTTCGTGACACATCGGAATGACTTGAAGTGCGAGCTGCGTGGGAACAAACATGGGTGGAAACTTTGCTGCGGCAACGTGTAGTTACTGGGGTCCGACGGTCCTGGCATCAAATCCACGCACATGGCTGCTGCCAAGGTTGACACTAACTCGTCTGCATTCTTCAACGGTTCTCCTTCCAGCGCCAGTTCCTCCGCAGTCTTCCGTTTAATCGTCGGCACCTGAACATTCTCGTCCGCAGCTTCCGTCACATTACCCACAACAACTGTCCGTACAATCTTCGCTACAAATTCCCGTTCGTTCTCATCTCCCAATCTTCCGGCCAAATAGTCCACTAGAAGGTGATTCCGGAGTGGTTGACTGTCCTTATTCCGGCCAATATTAAGGCCCGACACCAACGCCACATACTCACTCTCCTGTCTCTCAGGAAGTGGGTGTTGTGGCGGAAACGACGGCAGAAACACTTCAGTCACATAGAATTGTCCTCCTATTCCATCCTGAGGGACGCGGCCACGTACTCCAAGGACGACACCAGTGACGAATCGAGCCACGTCGATGTCTCCCACAAGCTGCACACGTCCACTCTCATCCTCCAGTAACAGCTCGTCCTCCTTGGTGGCCAAAGGTTTCTTCATCTTCTCAATGGGCGTTACACCTGACTCACTAGTGAGAGCGTCGAACAGATCTGGCTTGGCCTCTAGGACTTTGAGCAGCGTACCAACTAGCACGCACTCTTGGCCATCGGCCTTGAGGTCGATGACCTTGGACAGCACAGGCACACTGCCGTCAGTGTGTTCTTGGACTTGAACGGTCACTACATCTCGGAGCTGCTGCAACCGACTCACGTAGATGTGCGAGAATTGCTGCGCGTACGACTTCTGCTTGAGCACAAAGCGTTGATACGTGGGCGTGTAGTCGACGGAGCGGCGAGAAGTCTGTAGAGAGCGGTGGAAGTGGCCACATATATAGGAATGAAGAGGAGAAAGTTAGCTATAAGATGATGGTATAACCGCCCTGTAGACAGCCCTAGGAGATGCAGGAAATGCTCGCGTAGCAAAGGAGACGTACCATCGACGTTGGCGCCATTTTCGGATGGCGGGACAAAATGCAAATATGTTTGTACACAATAGTATGTGGTACACATAAAGTCACTTCAACTTGGGTAATGTAAGATTATTGGCGTGTCTGAATTTCAATATTGGTAGGAATCTCGACCATATCAATTGCACGACTCGGAATGTGTCTCCACTTCCTTCATCTGCATCTGTTTGTTGCACTTAGAGCATCGAACTGCAATTGGTGGTCGATTTGGTTGAAGGTTAAGTCTGGGTGGCGATTTAAGCGACTTCGGTACAGGTTTTGCTGTTTGGTGCACCACTGCATGAAGAATATGCCAATCCACGCGGACAACATCAACGATTCGAGCGTTCCACGAGATCATAGATTGATTCTTCTTCACTGAGTCGCAAAAACCCACGACTTCAGCAAATGTTGACGATTCTTCGTCTTCCTCATGTTCGTACATCGGAATATCGTTGCAACGCTGAGTGATCTCCTGACGTAGCCACTCGAATGTCAATTGCTCTGTAAAGTACACACGAAGTAGTCGTACCGGTCTAGTTTCATCGCTCGCAGCGAAAACTTCAATAAAACAGTAACGACAACGCTCCGAGCTGTTTTTGTTCACAGGACGTAATAGCAATTCACTTGCGGGTTGGCTCGACGGAGCAGACATTGCAGTCGACAGAGTTTTCCACAGATCGATTACATTTTTGTCTTGTACTTCACCTTTCCGTGGGGACATCGCGAGACCAAGTTGATGAATCTTGTTGTGGAGCTGCATTTTACTTACGACGTCGAGTGCGTTTGTCGGCATCAGCCTTGCTGCTTCAATGAGAAGTGATCTTGCAACGGATATTTGCTGTGTGATTAAACGATGTAAATCACCATAGCATGCCAGTGACAGAGCTAGTTGCAACCGTAATGAATGTTCACGCGAAATCTTGATGGAGTGCTCAAGCTGCGATTGAGCTAGCTTTGTCGATCCTGGAGTTGTTGTCATCAATGCACGTTGGAGGTTGATAAATCCGCTGACAAGCCACGTCAGTGCGTACAAATCGGGCTCATCGAGAACCCGAGCAAATTCCATAGCTGTACCAAGCAGAAAATGGCACTGAGGATTGTCTAATTCCACGTCACTGGAGAGCTGTAATCCCAATTGCACTCTGGTCTCTATCGCCTTGCGCAACGATTCTCGTCGAAAGTCAAAACTCAACGTAGGTTGATCGAGACCAGTGTAAATGCTTGAAAGGCTCTGTGACGACACATTTTCTTGCTCTGTTTCACCGTACAATGCGACGTCGAGATCCTCAGCATCAATCTCTAAAGCGAGCATCACTGCCAGGCGAGATGCTGCTCGCTGGAATTCAAATACCATTCGTGGTGATACCGGATCCGTAGGTTCATGAGCATCTTTTGATGGGGTTTCTTGAGGTTTATCAACCACGTTGGGTTTAGCCAAATCGGCATAGTCCAAATCTAGTGTCACGTGCGGAGCTGAAGCTGCCATGAGTGCATCTAAGAAGGTACCTCGACCCAAATTGTGCTCAAATTCGACCCACAACTTGCTACCATCCTTCACTACGACGACCAGATCCTTCGTTCGTGTAGCAAGATTACTGGTTTTACCAGCCTGGTCGGCCGTATTCATCGTTCTGAACGTTAGTTGTACCTGCATAATTGCAGAATACTTGATAGATGCCCACTGTTCGTAGTCATCGTTCGAATGCACATGAGGACATTGGAATTCACTTGCAAGGCGCTGTTGAGTACTGCTTTCTAGCGTGAGTTCTGGTGGAGACATGCAAACACACGATCGCGTCCGTTGTTGCTTCCTACGGAATATAAAGAGATGAGAGTCGCCCAACGCTAATAGCAGGTCCTTGTCGGTCCTGTACGGTGCTTTCTTGTTTGTCTTGAAGCAGCCCTTCCTAAATTCTTCTTCTTCAGTCCATTGATCTTCCTCGACATACACACGGGCCAAGATGCCGTAGTGGCAACCGCTTGTGTTCGACATGACTTGGTTAAGGTAAAGCGTTGAATCAAAGCACTAGTCGTGTACTAGATGCCCTCCGTCTTACTAGGTAGTAGTATTGAACATGCAACAAAACATTCATCCCGAAATAGGAGTACGCTGGAAATACGTCACGAATGTCTGGTATTTTCCAAATCAATTAATACAGACCACGACGACAAGTGTTTCAAGAAATTGTCAAGGAACATAGCAGAGGATTCGTTAGAGATCTTACAGATCCGTTCTAGCAGTTGATAATATCAAGTTGATATCGTTATGAATATATTGGGGAAGTTGTCTTGCTTATTAGTATTTGTAGTGAAGGAGTACTGCTTTCGAACACATTCGATAAGTATGTCGTGCATTGTATCTCTCTCTGAATTGCTAGGGTGCAAGTGCTTCACATTTGATCGAGCATTTAAGAAGCTTGAACGAACATGAACTATCAAGTGTTATTCTATGTATTTGACTATTCGTTGCAACAACTTTTTGTAGCATCGATGGCTCGTCACACAACTTCGCGCCACCCCTGTGTGTTGTCGCGTTAGCTTTCATTAAGTCGCGTACTTGGTGTGGTGTCGTGTTAATCAGGTACGTGCAGTGTACTAGGTTTGAATTCTAGGAATGGGTCGTTTCGATGGACATCACTTGCATCCCAAATTCGTCAAGGACTGCTGGTTTTCGAGATGGTTGCAATGATCTGCAGACAAGATTCAGCAGCAGCGCCATGACAGCCGTGACGGCTCTCTCCTGTCAATAGCACACCACACCATGACAGTCTCTCCTGTCAATAGCACACCACACGGGTGGGCACAAAAGAAACTTGCTGTCAACCACCATCTGCATTTCAATGCACGACGATGCATCCATCGATCGAGTCAGATGAATGCCCCGAATGTCTTTGGAGATGGATGATCGACCAAGTGGACAGCCACTTTCAACGATGCTTGTCTGCTTAGCATCATGTATGTATCGTTATTTCGTGGCTTTAGTCGTGGTGTTCATGGCTTCACGTCGTCACGAATGTATGATCATTGAGGCACCAACACCTCGGTTGTGAGGCCGACGTTGGTGCTGCATCGCCAGCTTGCTTGGCGATTGTGGGGTCCTTGAAAGCGTGTGGCGGGGTAATACTGTGCGATGCTGACCAGCTGGAGTGCATGGTCAGCAACCAACTTGGTATGCGGATAGGCAACGGGAGGGCTGCGATAAGACGCTAAACAGTTGGCAAAGTCCACCGTGGCGTGCTCCGTCGGTCAGAACGAAAGGTGCGTGGTCAGAGTCTCATTAGCCATCATGGCGGAGCTTGTGAAGCTTATTGACGAGGATGACGATGACTTCATGGACATTCGACCATCTGTACAGCGTCGACATACATTGGCTGGGAGTTCATCACTAGCATCGGACCATGCATCGGACCATGCACCGGTAGTATGGCGAGCAGTGATGCCAACAGGTCGTCGATCAACGCTGGTAACACGTTCTGAGACGGAAGACGTTGGTGAACTTCGCGCAACAATTGACGGGTCGATGCGGACCAAAAGGTCTATCAGTGATGCCATAAGTTTACGTCGCAAACCCGGTGATAAAGCCACTTTTGCTCTGCATGACGTCGATGCCTTTAGTGTTCAGCGAGCCAAGGTCATTCGTCGTATTAGCGAGGAGCGTTATGTCCGATTCCGCAACTTCTTCAAGAGCTACGAACCTGAAATGGCCATGGAAATTCAAGCGAGAAGTGCCTTCTCTCGAGAGCAATTGGATGCTTGGGTGAATTACATCGTGAGTCCCAAGGTACTGCGCTGCATTGCTCGTAGTACAGACACTCAACAGGAATTGCTGGATCTGTTGATTGTATCGGCAGCAATTTCAAAGTATGGAGAGAGTGAATTGATGGCCAAGGACAGGAAAGGTGACCTGAAAACCCTGCAGAATATAAAGCTTCACACTTACGATGAGTACTCACGTAGTCGCCAACAAAAGGAACCTATGGAGACTAGTAGCAAAAAACCTGTGGTAATGGAGTTCGTCGTACGTATTAACGAGCGGTTGTCGGAGGAAAGGCGCGTTGGTGGCGTCGTACTTCGTGAAATCCTGACACACGCTAGCACGATGCAGATCGCCGTTGAGAAGAAAAACCAAGGTGATGGCAACGATCTGAGCAAAGAGGAGGAGAGGTTGAAGCAAATCGTACTCAGAGTGCAATCAGAATGGTTCCAGGATGCCATCCTAAAGGCGAATGGTCGATACCTGTACGACGCCATCCGTCAGGTTGTCATCAATGTGAACACCTCGTTGTGGGATGCATTGAAGGACAAGCAGGAACTCACGCGCGCTCAAAAAAGTAACCGGCTTGGAACTGAAGTCAAGCAAATTGAGAGGAAATCTGTATCCGAACGTCGTATTCGACCAAACGGCCCCCCTCCACCACCACCACGTCGTCCAGAAATTGCAACGAGCGATGTTTCAATGACGAACGAGGCACAATTGATTCCATCCCCGATCAATGCATCGGCCAAGGTGGGGTTCACAATCTATAACCGATCCTCGTCGGTGCCTGTCGAAGAGATTCAGGAGATAATTGTCGGGACAGATAAGACTCGCCGAAAGCTGATGCCTCTTGGAACTATCCGGCGTCCCCGCGGTCTTCCTCCCAAACTGCCTCAGCGTAAGTCGAGCGACCCGATCGTCCACGCATCCAGTGCGTTTATCGTCAATGAGTGGGAATGAACAATATATGTGTCATAGTTATATGCGCCACACGCAGTCGCGGTGATTGCTGGAAAACACCGGTGGCGATTCAAAACCTTCATGGCAAAACCTGAAGGACAAACCTCAGAGAGAAGCAACAAACCAATTAATATATTGCGCTCTTTGCGTTCACGTACCAGAGCATTCCCACTTGGTACGACGCAACAGCCATACAGAGCAACAAACAATCCGCAGAACCTCATTCTTTCATTGTTGCTTCAAAAAGACCGATTCCTTCGTGTACATAGCAAGCAACCTCACTCCAGTGAAGATGTTCACTTAGAGCGCACTACAACTGATCTGGTGTGATCGGATGCGGCAACGGTATGATCGATTTTTTATAGACATCTCGTGGAAGCGCCTTCCTCATATCTGCACACAACCCACGTCATTAAAACACTTCACACCCTCATGTAGTACTACAACACCGTACCAAAGGCGTCTTCCCCGTCATCTGCACTCGAATAGTACCCGAGTACACGTCTATAGACTGAGTAGCCGAATTTTTCGTACATCCCGATGGCCAGCGAGTTGGAGACGCGGACAAACAGGTCCACGAAGTAGCCGTCGTAGAGTTCTACCGACACGTTCTCCAGGTAGTCCATGAGTTTCTTGGCCAGCCCGAGACGTCGGAACTCCGGTGCCACAGTCACAGCCGTCACGTGTCCGTGCCAATTAGTCCCTTGGCCCTCCGCTTTGCCCATGACTGCAGTAGAACGAACTTCAGAGATTAATACTAGCCCAGCCACAGCCACAAAGGACTCAAAAGATGGCAAATTAAAGATTGCAACGTACTGTAGCCCATGATGGTGTTGTTAGGATCCTCCTGCACCAGGAAATAGTCCGGCCACTTGGACAGATACTGCAGATAGAACGACATGTTGTACTGGGCGACAGAACTCGATCAATATGCCACGTAGAGAGAGGCAAAAGGTGTAGAAACGTAGCCAAGAGTCTCACCGTCTCCGTCAGCACGTCCAAGTTGACATTATTGAAGCGGAAGAGGTCGTCACAGCAGAACTTGCGCGTCGAAGTCATGATGCTTGGTTGGATGATCTCAAATGGTTCTACCGTATAACCAGTTACGTGTAACGGGTTATGTTTTACCGTACCCTTGATGTAACCGGTTACATAACTGGTTACTGGTGGGGTACTACATGCGTGGCATAATCGACCACCATCGATGGACGACGAGCTGCACATACCTCGCTCGTACTACCTCCTGCGTGCTCTACCTCTTCAAGACGATGGTTTAGAAGTCCGAGACTCGATGATTCCAGGAGCTGGGAAGGGATTGTTCGCGACGAAACATCACGCTCGAGGTTCTACGATCTGCGAGTATTCGGGGGTAGTATTGCCCAACGAAGCGGCTTGGAAGCTCAAGGACAAGTCGTATCTCATGAAATTGGGTAACGGTGTCTACGTGGACGCATTGCACTGCCCTGATGTCCTTGCAAGGTACATTAACGACTGTAGAGGACATCGAGGAGGCTTCAACGTCCACTTCCAGAAGCGTCCACAAGACGGTAAAGCTGACGTCGTTGCGATGCGAGATATTCAGCCAGGAGAGGAGCTGTACGTCAACTACGGACGATTGTACTGGCTTGGTTACAACATGATGCATCCCAGCAACCCTGTGCGATAATTGTAGAGAATAGGGACGTACCAGTGTTGTTACAGTTCACATTACCGATGTTGAATGAAATGGTCTGTTTTGTTTCCACGTTAGTACTCGCGGAGAGAGGCAGAGATTGCAGCAGCTACATCCTCTTCACTGGCACTACGCGGCTTTGTAGGTGTCCCGTCCTGGTGTCCCGTGCTGCTCCTGCTGCTTGAAAGTGACAGCTTCGCGCTCTACGGGCAACACAGTCGACATTAGGCGTCAAGAAATGACAGATTTGGTGTAAATTTCATGCTACCTGTCGTGCAAGCTCATCGTCGGAGTCGTCCTGCTCACTTGCAGCTGCAGCCTTGTCTTCCTCTGCAGCTTTACGCATAGCAGCAATCTCAGCTTCAGCGATTTCCAAGAAGATGCGCTCACGGTTGAAGTCGTAGTCAAACACGTCCTGCACAGTACAGTGGAGACATCAAAATGAGTTTTAACTGTTGCGCATTGCAACTTGTTGACGCACCCGTTGCAGCAGATTTTCGTTCAGCGAGGGCATCACGGGAGTCGTCGTGAACGTCGTGTTGAGAACGATTTTAGTATGCTACAGCATCACAAGGAGCCCCAGTCAGTATGCAGTAGATGATACTTGTAGCGTCATAAACGACCTTGAGAATGGCCGCCTGGCCGCTGGAGTGCACCGGAGACGACGCCATTGGGGTATTTCCCTGTCGTGGATAGACACTAAGCGCTATTAAAGCACGTACAGAGAGATATTAGTAGTAGCGTTCAACAGGCATGACGGGCATGGCACTTACGAGCTTCTTCTTGACACTGACTCAGAAACCAAGGCCCTGTTATTCACGTTTGATCGACATTCTCAGGTCCTCTAGCAATTTATATTTACCATCTGAAATGGACACTAGTGTCCTGCATCTTGGAGGCGAAAGTCAGCACCTCTCGTCTTCTATCTACGTCCGACAGCACTGTCATCTCCACCACCTTGCAAAATTGCAGCTGCAATATTGTCCGTCAGCGCCGCTTGATGCCTTCTAGATCAAGTTTGTCAGTGCCTTTGCCACTCTTCCATGGCCAACCAGTGCCCACACGGCCCTTTACGTCCTCTTGGCCATCTTTATCCTCCGATGGCGAGTCCATCCATGTGTCCGTCGTATCTGCAACAGTTGATGCTGCTCCCTGCTTGATTGTTCCCCACTCGCCCTTCTTCCAGTCACGCTCCTCCGCTGCACTGCGCTGCTGTGCCACCGCCGTGTCCACCAGGTCACTCACCATCTTGAGCTGATCACGCGCCTGCCGTAGCAACAAACTCACGCGACGCTCATCCTCATAGCGACAGGCATCGAAACCTGCGCGAATCTGGCGACGTACATCCACTCGAACATCGACAGCAAGCGGCTTCGTCGTGCGCAGAAACTCGCGGTACTGATTCAACACTGCCGTGCGATTAAGGAAATACTGCAGCGACTTGACTTCAGGTCCTAGTGCTCGCCGCGTCATACCGAACAGCACGCTCCACCTCCGGATTAATTGAGCTGCGAATTGTGTATGATGACCTCAATATTTGTGAATTGTAACGTTTTGTGATTTGATCCGATTTGAGCATTTTTGACCAAAATAGGCAAGTTGAAGTGGACAAAATGTGTGGCTATCCATGTTACTAGGCAGTGATGACACGGACACCGACGGATGATACGCGCTCAGCCGACACCATGTCGGGTTGTGTGATGAACATCATGTTGCGCGGTACAGCCATCTTCTTCGACAGCCACTCGATCGTAGCGGGGTTGAACTCGCCATGCACCGACACAAAGTCAATGCGGATCTTCGGATACATGTTGTCGAACAATACCGCCAAGTTACAGAACACCTTGAGGATAGGAGCGTCGGCCTCTTCGTCCGAGAACACGTGCACGATACGAAGCGTGTGCGTCTGCTCATTGCGGCGCACGTACATGATCACCTTGTTGATGATCGTGAGGTCTGGTCGCTTGCAGAAGAAGATGATAGGAGCACTACGGATACTCACGATAGCTCGAGCGATCGTACGACCACCTCGTGCACCTGTGTGCTCCACCTCGGGGGTATCACGTGTGCGAAAGTAATTGACAGCAGTGTCTTTCGCGTACTTCGACGGCGCCGTCTTCTTCATCAATGCCAGAATGCAACGCAGGATCGTGACTCGCTCGAACATGACGAACATGACCAGTGCCACCGCGATGAAGTACAGCGAGAAGTACATCAACACCGACGGATCGCCCAGCAAATTGGCAAAGATCGCCACTACTACCATCACCAAACCAAGCACCAGTACGCTCCACGGTGCAGAGACATCTCGCGGAATTTCAGGTCTCTTGGCTTTCAACAGCATGGCAGCACTAGCGAAGAGTGCCATCAAACCCAAGAACGCATACGTGTAAACACCGTTCATGATCGTCGAGTCGGCATTAAGCACCAACACGAGACTCGACGACAGCAGAAAGTAAACACCGATGATGTAGTGATTCGTACCACGCATCTTGTTGGTCTTGGCCAGGAAGCTCGGAAGCACTCGATCGGTCGAGAGACGACGCACCAGTCCACAGATGCCGACGTACGAGGTCAGAACTGAACCTGACAGCACAATGAAAGCGTCAACGCTGACCCATGTACCGAACCAGCTCCCCATGGACACTTCAGCTGCCTTGGAGAGTAGTGCATCGGCACTTGCGTAGATACCATCGTCACCGCTGAGTGGTAGAACAGC
>PCFV01000209.1:0-44105 GCA_002812785.1 Phytophthora litchii | reverse complement strand
AGTTGAAGTTGACAAACATTCTGTCTGAATGCGAGTTTTCTACACCAACTTGATGTAAACTACATCTACTGAAGCAGCGATCCACTTGACTCAAGTGGAGCCATTGCGATCTTCGCTTCAAGTGGCTTGAGTAATAGTGCCTGTATAATATACGATATTACCATACAACCAGCGCCTACAAGAGTCCAGTGGCCTGAACGAAACAATGATCCTTGGCTGCAGACTGCAACTATAGACGGCGAGCAGCACTCGCATGTGGAGCAAGTTGGCGTGTGGGTTACAGTGAGTATCCTTCTGCACCGTGGCACTTGCACCCGCGAGCAGACACTGGATGCAGTAGTTGCTGCTCACATTGCCGCTCACATTGCTGCTCACATTGCTAGTGATCCTGGAAAGACGCGTGGAACGAGATTGGCTCGAGTGCCGAGTTTCAAGACCACCACCCTGCTGGATGACCTCTCTCACCCACCGTCTGCGTATCGAGTAGTCTCAGTCCATCTGCTCCGGGGACATACCGCTAGAGCACCACAACTCAGGGACGAAAACCAGGAAAACCCCATACAGTCACCCCATGGTTGCCTACCAGCTGAATCCGCGATGTGTACTTTGTCCATTGCCCCACTTCGACGTATGGCGGTGTACAGGTTCAATTGGGCACGCAAGGAGAGGCGAAATGAAGCCCTACTGGCGACTTGACGTGGGGTTTACTGGACGCAAGTTGCAGCAGCCATTCGCTGCGAGGACAGCCTCGTCATTTGCCGTCAATGTGCAGGCTGATACATGCCATACGACAAGCGGACTGTCCTCATCGACAGCGACACAGTGGCCAAAACGGAACTTCTGATCGAGTACGTCAAGCGCGCAGCTCCACCTAAACGCCTTGCTATTTATTATGCACCGAAATCAGCCCCGAAACCGTGTGGGCAAATAAGAAAGCAAGTATGGAGACTCACCGCTTTCGCGGCAACCGTCAACCACGTGCTAACGGTGTATTACTTACGTGCTGTTTCGTGGTGAGCTGGCACGCGAGTAATGGATCAGTGACTTGTCCAGCGATCGGCTTGTGGTCCGCCCCGCGTGAACACCAAAGAAATTGCTCTACTCGTGTGCGAAGTCCACTCACGAGGCAGTCGCGTTTGCTCACGCATTGCAGACATGGCTACTTGTTATCACGAGCGGTTACCCCGGTATCTTTCGACTGACAGTAGCCGTTAGTTCTGTCACTCACCTGTACCCGACGGAACGTTCAGCAAACTTGATCGCACTCGCGGTCCAAGTCATGGTGAGCTTTTGCCACACGCAGCAACATGACGTCGAGAGAGCGCGATCTTGCAAGTCTGCAGGTGAGCTCCGAATGAAAACGGATATTATCGTCGTGTCCTACATCTTGCTGGTCTTGCTGCAAGACTTGCATCAACGTGACAGCGGCATTGTACCACGGCGGTCTCCGTACGCTGCAAGAGACGGCGAGCAACTCGGAGCAGAGCAATACAGCTGACTGGTGCGCATGCAAGCTGCAAACCGAGGGTGGATTTTCCTCGCCTGACCTCCACCTGTGCTCACCGCGGTGGTCACCACCGTGATGCTCTTCAACAAAGAAAGATCGCGTCGTGATTGCCAGCCTTAGCCGCTGGCCGCTTTCGTCCAAACGCGCAGCTCGAGAGCTCGAAAGCTCGAAAGCGCTGGCTTGCCAACTTGCACTAACTTTTTCGCCCGCCTACCAGCTGCCGGTGCGGCGCGGCCACCACTCCTCGCGAACCACTATCGTCGCCCCTGCTGGCGCCCGAGAAGGGTGCAACAACCGGCACAGCCTTGCCCGCACAATTGCAGGCCGCAGAGCCCGGTAGCTGCTACTAGTCCCTGCTGGACAATCGGCAGTGGCACGCCAGCTCCGAAAGATACTGCGCAAAGGACATCTGGTGCGCAGTGCGTCGAGCGAGCTCGCGCGCCTCGATGCGGAGCTGCAGCGCTGCCTAGCTCTACATGTATTACTACTCTGCGAGCTTGAGGCGTCTTGCGTTGACGCTCGTCGCCAGCTAGCGCGCGGGTCAGCGCCGCCGAGCGCTCGCCGGAGCGAGGTTGCCGCTCAAGTGGCGGTCCGGCTCTTTAACCCAGATGCCCAGAAACAGCCGAGCCGCGCTGAAACTCTCTCCCTAACTAGGCACTGCGACAGGCTGGCACATGGAATTCGATAACCAGTGCTCTCCCGCCAGTCTTGAACGGAGTTGCAACTTCACAACGACGGACCAACCAGCCGAGCTGAAGAGCGAAGGCAGCAGAGCGAGCGCAGAGCACAGCCTCCCCATCATTACATAATCTCTTTTGCCCGCTACGTGTAACGTGCTGCGTCCCGAACACGCAGACACCGACCCGCGTGCACGACCTCGCAGACCTGCTACGCTCGTGGCGAAAGATCCGAGCTTGACACGCAGCGTTCTCTCTCACTAGAGCCTCAGTCCCCCCGCGGCAGCTCGTTCTCGCCGCCCTCGGATCAAAATTAGTTCGCACTCGCACAGACCGAGCGCAGCAGCTCCTCCCGCCCAGACTCTCCCGACCAGTTCCAGCACGGCCATGTCCATGGGCCTCCACTCGGCGCGCGAGGAGCTTGGCTTGCCCAACGTGGCTGGAAGCCACGGCATGGGTCTCTCCACTTCCACGGGCTACCTCAGCGGCGACGTTGGACAGCAGATCGCTGGACTACCCAAGCCCATCAGCCTCAGCCCTCGCACCTTCGGCATGGAAGACCTGCGCGACTTCTGCGGCCCTGTCGGCACCTTCAAGACGGGCCTTACGCCTCGTGTCTTCAGCACGGGATTGACCCCTCGCTCAGGCTTCACGCCTCGATTTACGACTGGGTTCACTCCTCGCATCAACGTCACGGGCCTGAGTCAAGCACCCAACGCACCACCTACGGACACCCCCAGTGCCTACATGAACCGACCTGGAGCCGGTTATTCACCGCGCAGTGCCGCGGACGCCAACAACAACAAGATTTCGCCCTCTGGCTTCACACCCAAGGACGTCTCCGGAGCAAAAGTTCCCATGCGTTTCCCCGGTGCCTTTTCAAACAACAGCCCACCCAAGATGTCTATGGCTGAGCAGTACAAGCAGGAGCCGCAAGCCCCGCCGCAGTCGCACATCCAGCAGATGCAGCAGATTCACCACCAAACCCAGCAAATGAACCACGGTCCACCGCACCATGGACAGATGCCACACCCGGGGATGGCCAACATGAACATGCCCATGTACGACTACATGAACCGCCCCGCATTACAGCAGCCCACCGACCCTCGTCTTAGTGTGACCCCAAACTCGGATCGTGTTTCAGACCAAGAAGACTTAGATGAGCGTCGCCGTATGAAGAACCGCGAGCGTGTGCGCAAGTGCCGCAAGCGAAAACAAGATCGTCTGAACTTCCTCGAGGATCGAACTGCTGAGCTGGAAAAGGAAAATGGAATGCTGAAGGCTAAAATGGCTCGCAAAGACTCGGGTATGAAGGAGGAACCATTGACTGAGGCTCAGATGAACGATCTCCGCAAGAAGCAGAACACGACGCTATCATCGTACGTACGCGCATACAATGAAGCTGACGGTTCCGCCTTCGAGACAAGTGCTAGTGGTATTTGGGCTGACAACGCTGAGATTCTGTACGGCACGTCTGGTGTTCGTGTGGCTGGCTTAACGGATATCGTTGCCAGCAAAAAGTCTAGTGCTAGTGTGTTTGCCAAGTACGAGATCAAGCAGTACACGGTGCAGTGGAAGCCCAACTCTACGGATAAGTGCCTTGTGAACTGGGAGGTCGAAGTGAGCATCAAGAAGGAGGCGGCTAAGAACGTGCCTCTGACTGCTCCGTTCGCGGACCTGGCGCCTCACTTCAGTGATAGCAACGAGCCGTTGTCATTCATGATGGCCTCGCACATTACGTTCGAGGAAGGCAAGATCGTGGAGGAGATTCGCCAGCTGAACCTGTCTCGCATTGGCGAGAAGGCGCTGGAGCGGTTCGCAGAGGACCCTAAGAAGGCCGCTGACGTTCTGCGGTGCCTGATGGTGACGGCTTAGGCTTTCAGACATTGCAAGACGGCGGAGAGCTCACGAAGAGCACAACCGATTATCGGACTGACAAACGGGCAGAGACCCAAGAAGGTAGCTCGTAGCTGAAGGAGAGTGTCCTTCTCCTTGTTGAGTAGCAGTAGAGCATCGTTGTATCATAAAGCTAGCAAATATTACTCGGAGAAACTAGCATGTGTGCAATGCCTTGGTAGTCGCCACTTTCGACAGAATAGATACCTTTTCATGTGACTGGGTGAACGCGTGTCGGCTCAAGAACGTACAGGTGTCACTACGCCGCGGCGTCGTCCATGCTTGCATATTTCCTCAACATTACTAACACGTGCGCATGGGCGAAGTTAGCAACACAACAGCGCGGTGCTCGCGGCGGCACGAAAAAAAGTATGGTTGAGTTGATCTATTGGCTTCTTAGTACATGTAGTCGGTGGCGCGTTGGATGGCTCTTGAATAAAAACTTGTGTAGCGGCTTGCCAACGTGTGGCTCTAAGGCGAAGCAGAGTCGAGAAGACAGCTCTGCGCGGCGAGACAACCAACAAGCGCATGTGGCGCCTCTTCCTTCACTGTCATCCTCATGGGTTCGATCGACTCCGCAGTCGAGAGCTTGCTTCAAGCTCGTCTCGAAACGTCTAGCAGCAATACCACAACACAATCACGAGAAGAATGAGCGGCGAACATCAAGCAGCTTCCTCTAGTGGATGATATCGTACCGGCAAAGACAGTGTTGAGCGTCGGGATGTCGTTGGCCTTGAGGATCTCGGGTGGCACGTCGTTCATCTCGTTGAGTTCCTAAAGCAAAGCACGTCAGTGGTCAGTCCAGTATCATTCAGCGACGGCCTGTCGTGTCACGTACCTGAATCTGCTTGAAAGAGCCAATGTACTTGATACATTTTCCCTCCGGGTCTTGCAGGAACACTTGTGGGTAGTTGGCCCGGATGCCACTGACCTCGAAGTAGTGGTTGCGTGTGTCGCGGTTTTCTTCGAGGCTGCAGTCCACTTCCGTGTAGATGATCTTGTTGCCATCCAACAGTTGCTTGAGGTGGCCGATCTCGTACTTTTGCTCAGCGATTGAAACCATTGACGAGGTCAGCACGACGCATGTCTGGGATGGACAGACGTCAATAGGAGACAAGAGTGTAAGATGGAGAGGAGACACCACGCACCTTGACGGGACTCATGGTGTCAGTAACTTGGATGTCGGACTGAGAACGAGGCGCTAGAGATAGATGACTGGTGCGTCTTCAGTCGGAGCTGCCGTTTCTTCTTGGCTTTTCGCTAACTGCTTCGGCTGGATCGGAGCACACGTCGAGGTTCATGTGGCGCGAGTACTCGCGTAAGTACGATTAGAATGGCAAAGGAATGTTCGCGACAAACATGGCGAAGCAGATCACTCAACTTGTTGGCGCGAGTGAAGGTGTCGCAACGTACGCAAGAATAAGTCGCTTGATCGCCGATCACGATGGCTGGCTGTAAATGATCCCGATGCAAAAGTGAAGCCACTTTGGCCTGATTCCTGCACCTCCTGAGATGGCTTCGCTCGACGTGGGGGCAACAAGTGCACGTTCATGTGCAATCGAGACGTCATTTGTGCTCCAAATCGATGTACACTGGTAAACTCTACCTTCATCAGCCTTCGCTGAAGGCTTAACTCCTTGCACCGGGCTCTCTCCGTGCACCACGTTGCGCACGTACTCATAGTTATTTGGGTAGAGGATCTTCCAAACCCACCACGAAGGCAGCAGCACAATTTCCACTGCGACCTGAGACGTGAATACAAAAGACAAGGATCGATACGCCGCTTTCCTTCATGACAAGGCTAGCAATGCGTTGCAAGCAAGCATCTAAAGAGGAAGAGTGCGAAGTGATGAATGTGCCATCACTGCCAAGCTCAGCTTTCCTGATTACATCTGCTGACATGTGACCCCCTTCTGGTTTGTTTGCGTAACATTGTAAGGGAGCAGTTTGATCTCTACTTGGGGTCAACCATATTGATACCCAGTGAGTGAGTTGGCGCAAGACTGGCTAAACGAAGACACGCTAGTTTGATCTATCTATAAGCCTTTTTCAGAGCACCATGGATCGACGTGCTATCCGAAGTTCCACGAGTGATGCAGCGTCAACGAGACTAATATATGGATACTCGGAGCTTCCCATGCGCACAAGGCGCTTCTGCACATTTACATGATGCATCACTGAAGTTAGCCTGCTTGAAAGCAACGCTTCGAAGTCGGGCCTCAGCACCAAGATTGAAGCAGTCTTAGCAGCTCAGCGTCGTTTGCTGAGCCCAAACTCCAGACGACAAACTATTCGACTTCTCCAGAGGTGACACTCGAGACTCTTTGTCTTCTGTTACCAAAGCATAATGGCAAAACTAATGCCGTTCGATACCAGCACTCCACCCACTCGAGTCCACGGACACTAAAGCTAGGCACAACAATGCTGGAGTAGCTAGTGCTACCGACTCAGATTGTGCTACCGATTTCACCAGACGTGCCAGCTCGTCGAGATCCATTCTGTGATTGGTTGTTCACGTGGCCGATCTGTCCAATGGTTCATTTCTATTTGTCCACGCGATCGGCGCCAGTCAAGGGCCGTGACGCGCCGGAATGCCGAGTCCATGGGCACTTCTTGTTGGTCCTGTTGGCGCGTACCCGCCATGGCATCGCGCTCTCTGCTGCTAGTGGTGACCTGCCTGGGCCTGGTGCTCGCGCAGAATGTGAACGATTCGCCGGTGCTGGACGTGGAGTCTGAAGTAACGTGCAAGGCGGCGACTGACTGCCTGGCACAAGGTTTGGAGCACAGCACATGCCGCGCCGGCGTCTGCGTGGACGATGTGCTGTTTCCACTGTCCCATGAGGAGATCGCAGGGTCTATCGGTGCCTTCGTGGCCAGCATCCTAGCCGCCGGCTCCGGTCTCGGTGGTGGCGGCCTGTTAGTTCCGCTGTATATTATGCTAATGAGCATATCGTCGCACGAGGCTGTGCCGCTGTCCAAGGCCACAATCTTTGGTGGTGCTATCGCCAGCTTCATGCTGAACGTGAATAAGCGCCACCCGCTGGTACGCAGCCGCCCGCTGATCGACTACGAGACGATGTTGCTCATGGAACCTATGACGCTAGCTGGTACCATCATCGGCGTCAATATGAACGCGGTGTTTCCCGAGTGGCTCATCACGGTTTGCATCGTGTGGCTACTGACTAAGACAGCTCTGCGGACATTCAGTAAAGGAAAGAAGATTTGGAAGGAGGAGACGGACGCAGACAACAAAATCATGGCGGACATTGTGGCGTACTGGCGTTTGCTGCCGTACGAGTCGAATTTCAAGCAGTTCCAGACTGTAGCACGAGCGTATTTAAAGTGGAAGGCGTACAAGTCACCGGAGAAAGAGGAGCTTAGACTAAAGATCCTGGCGGGCAAGGCCAGCAGTGAAGAAGAGCACAGCTCATCGAACAGCACAGAGGCGAGCACAGAGGAAGAGGCTAGTAGTGATGAAAATGAGAGTGAATCTCTGATGAGCTGGGGACTGCAGGGCAAGCGGCCAGTGAAGTTTCTCTCGGTGGAGGAAATCGCCAAGGCACGTCGCACGGTCCCGATGGTCGATATGGGTGTGCTTTTCCTGACGTGGATCGGACTCGTGTTGTTCTCGATGGCAAAGGGTGGCCATGGTACGCCCAGTGTCATTGGCTTGTCTTGCGGAAGCATTAGCTACTGGTTGCTGATCATTGTCTCGTTCCCATTCTTCGTGAGCGTGACGATCTACTTCGGCATGAAGATCAGTCGATTCCACGCGATGCTGCAGGCGTCTGACTACACGTACGCAAAGGGTGACATGGTCTGGACGAAGCATGCTGTCGTTAAGTACCCCGCACTGTGCACTGCAGCTGGTGTAGCTGCCGGTCTCCTAGGCATCGGTGGCGGCATGGTGAAGGGTCCAGTGCTACTTGAAATGGGGCTGCTGCCGCAAGTGTCCTCGGCGACATCGTCGTCCATGATCCTGTTCACATCCTCTGCAACCACGATCCAGTTTATAATTCTGGGTACGCTGTCGGTGGAGCATGCATTGTGGCACGGCGCGGTGGGCTTCATCGCCGGCCTCATCGGTCAGCTGGGTATGTCGTATCTGATCAAGAAGTACCGCAAGTCGGCGCTGGTAATTTTCCTCATCGCCATTTTTATCGGAGTCAGCGGGCTCGTCATGGGTGTGCTGGGTGTCGCTCGGATCTCGGAGATCGGCTTCGGTGGCTTCCGCTCACTCTGCCTCAATTGATCAGGCTGCTATTGTTGCTTGTGCAATATCACCAGTCACATATTTTAACTTAACCAGAATACAAATGGAGTTCACATTGTGAATCACAACCTTGCCTACTTCAGTTTTACATTCGGTGGCATTAGTGGATGACGTCATCAGCTTGTCGCAATCAGTAGCAAGAATTGTGTATTTGTCACCGACTCCCCACTTCTACATGAGGATACCATTCCACCTCTTCAGTCTGCAATTTGCTCCACGTGTGCCACGCCAGACTTACCACCGATCCAAGATGAGCTCCTTCCCGTCCATTAAGCTCACGTACTTTGCTGCTGCCGGACGTGCCGAGGCCCAGCGTCTGGCCTTCTACATTGGCGGCGTGCCTTTCGAGGACAAACGCATCAACCACGCGCAGTTCGGAGCCCTAAAGGAGTCACTACCTCTGGGCCAAGTGCCGATCCTCGAAGTGGACGGCGAGGTGTTCACCCAATCGCACGCCATCCTGCGCTACGCCGGCCGCCTGGGAGGTCTCTACCCCGTGAGCGTACCCTATCTGGCGCTTAAGATCGACGAGGTGCTGAACGGCATTTGCGAGATCGAAGAGAAGATGGGCCCAGCTTTCCGCGAGACTGACATTGAAAAGAAGAAGGCCATGCGTGAGGAACTGGCCACGGTCACGTTGCCCCGATATGCTGGTCTGTTCGAGGCTCGTCTTGAGAAAATGAAGCAGATTCCAGCCTTCCAGTCGGACGACGTGTACATTCACGAGGTAGCCATCTACGCCTTCGTCAAGGCCCTGCGTGCCGGCTATATTGACTACATCCCTACAACGGTTCTGGACGGCTACAAACTGCTGAACGAGGCACACGACAAGATCGCCAACCACCCCAAGGTGAAGGAGTGGTACACACTGCAGCACAATGCCCCTAAGATCAAACTCACGTACATGCCCCACCCTGGCCGTGGAGAGCCGATCCGTCTTGCGTTCTTCTTTGGAGACGTCGAATTCGAGGACGAACGCATCACTCGTGACGAGCTTTTGAAGCGCAAGCCTTCGCTGCCGTTCAACCAGCTGCCCGTTCTGGAAGTGGACGGCGATGTTATTGCCCAGTCGTTGGCCATCCTTCGCTACGCTGGAACTCTCTCAGGTCTGTACCCTGTGACCGACCCGGTGGCTGCTTACCGCATCGATGAGCTGTTTGCAATCATCGACGACATGTTCAACTTCCCGCTTTGGGGCGCTTCATACCGTGAGAAGGACGCGGAGAAGCAACTAGCGATGCGCGCAGAGCTATCCAGCGGCATTGTGGCCAAGACGCTGGATTTCCTGGAAAAGCGCATCATTAAGAACAAGGGTCCATACGCTGCGGGAGCTAACCTTACGGTCGCAGACCTTGCTATCTACGGTGTACTGCTCAACTTCAAAAGCGGCGTGCCAGGCTTCTCGACGACCATTGCCGACTCCTACACGAACCTACAGCGCGTGTTCAAGCAGGTGGCGGAGCACCCGAAGGTTCTGGAGTGGAACGCTGCGCACAACCAGTGAGGAGATCGTCACGCTTCGTGGATGAAGTGAACGTGCATAAGACGATAAAATACAACACATTTGCGACTCGTAAGATGAAAACCACAAATCATCCCGTGAATATTTCTTGTCAATTATGCTGCTGATATCCAAGTTTCTGCAAGCAGTCGTTTCCTATTGTAGAGTTCTTTCAGGTTTGCAGGCATCCTCTCCTCAAACATCGCATTCTTTCGTTTGATATCGGGGGACAGGACAAGTTGCGTGTTAACAGTCATTTGCGTCCGGATTGAACAACCTCGTTGTTTGTCGCCCACGAGTCGCGTACACACAATTTGTGCCAGATCCGATGCTCGCTACATAAGGACTTTCCATGTCAATAACCACGAAGATGGAATCCCCATTTCGCAATAACTGGCTGCATCATCGACGAAAAAAATGCTCAAGTCTGCAAGCATGATCACGCCAATCGTACACCTAATGTTCAAGCCGGAGCGTTAAACACCAAACGCCTCACTCGATGGTGATAAGACCCGGTGTTTCCTCTCGAGGGTGCTTGTTTCCACTGGTGCTGCTACCGTGAGGAAGTAGCAATTGGTCAAGGCGCGCAATCTCAGCCACGAGCTCAGGTATTTTCCGTTTGCGCTGGTCAACTATCGTACCGCCTTTTACCATGAGCACGACTGAATTTCAGCCACGCCCCTCGGCTGTTATCTTAAGCCCGCTAGTCTTGAGTCTTCGGGTGAGCAACCCGGCGCGAGACCGAGCTTGCGTAATACTTGTAAAACCTCGAATGGTGCACGAGGGGTTTGTCGAACACAAAAAATCAACCAGCTCAGCAGCCCCGGGGGTATCGGGGGGTGGAATCTCGTAAGTGAACGGCTTTGAAATATCTATGATTTCAGCAATCAACCAACTTCGACGCCGACTTGCGAGAGAGCGCCATGCAGACTGATGGAATGATTGGCTCTTTGCATGAATAAAAGCAGAAAGCGCCTTCACTACAGGCCCGAGAAATTTCCCATCCATTTTCATGAACGCATCAATCTATATGTTCCAGTCCTCCTCACGCGCTACCGCGTATTTCCACAGTAAGGTCAAATCCCTCGAAGATGCGAGAGTGCCCGGGTGAATACTCGAAAGATAGCGCACTTTCTCCATCGCAATTTTCTTTAGGACTGTCCGTGCGTCAGCTACGTCTCCAAGAGCATCGGTAAGTGCCAAAATCAGTCCCAAACGATCAGCATTTGAGATTTGGTGATGATCAATGGCTTTCATAAATGAATCATTGACACCGCTCCAGCTAACTTTGCGCACGAGCGCCGCTACGGCAGGTATCATGTCACGCTTTTCCATCACCCGGGAAAAACAAGTCTTGAAAAACAAATCGACAAGGGTCACGTCTCCCGTATCGGTGACGACCTGACAGAGTTTTTGGCATAGCGGTAGTGACATTGAGCTATCACATCTGTACAATCCGTAGTTGTATCCGTAGGACTTCCTTCCTTGCTGCTCAGCCTTACAGTGAAGAAGTTGTCGTATCTTAGTTTTGTCAACGGGGTTGTCAGCGAGAGCAATTTCAGTTGCAGCTGTGTCTCCTAACAATCAAATATGCTCTTAATGTCAGTAGAAGAAGGCCACCCAACGATTGCGAAGCGTTCATGTTCGTTCGGAAAGAACAGGTCGTGCTGCTTCCATAACTGACCAAGTGTTTCGTTCCCGGGATTTAGGAAGTTAAATGTTTTCGTCCACTCGACAGGAGTACAATTACTCAGACTTTGACCATTGAGTGAGTGCAGTGAAGCGCCCTCTTGTGCTGGCGATTTGCCCCACCCACAATAATACTCTAAAGGTCTAAACTGAAGACGCGCGATGCAAAGCTTTAGTTGGTATTCAGGGGGGACAAGTGCATTTGCCGCTGCTAGTAATTGAATCGGTCGAAGTCGGTACCAGAGAGTGCCTCAATCCCTTTCGCCTCAATTGTACTCGTTTGACACGATCGAGACAGCATGAACGCAATGATTGCGTTCGCATTGATAGTTTTTTCGTTATCGACACGATTGGGAGTTCCATTTTCACCTTTGACTTCAAAATCATCCTGTTCCTGTCCCTTTGTCAGCTTTTCGATAGTCTCTGAAAGTTGTATTCGCTGTACTTGATTGCGATTTTTCCGGTAAAACTCGGTGCACCTCGTGGCAAATAAAGGGAATATAGCAACATCAAACAATACCCACTCGTTACTTTTTCCACGACACGGTGCGCCCCAGCAGTATACACAACGTAAAACGGGACGAATTGCGCAGCTCCGTCCTCTTTGCCAAATTTGTATCTAGTCTGTTTTTGTGTTCCTTCTTCATAAACCAACAAATCACCCCCCCGTACACACAGACGGCAACTGCACCAACAACCTTGCGACACATCGACCACCACCTCCATCCTTTTGTTTTTCAAATTGCCCTCCTTCTCCAAACAACAGCAATTTATCCAGTACTGGTCGCAGTGCAATTTTCTCGAATCCCAATTTCTCAGCACTCATTTTACTCAACTTGTCGAGTCCCTCAGCCCACTCGGGATTTTTCACCTCCACCTTGTCTCCAGTCACCATCCACACATTTCCACGAACTTGTTTTCCCCGTTTTTCAATTTCCACTGCATTTTCTCGTTGTACCGGAAGTGAAATGTTGTTGCAGCCCTTCACACCCAACCCTGGCAACCGTGGCAACATTGTTGCTTTATCATCAAAAGAACATTCGTTTCATGCACGGCTTTCCCCAATAAATCGCTCATCACTCTGTAAATGCTCCCTTTTGGCACTAACGTCTCGTTCGATTCGCCGATGTCGTTGAAAGGCCAGAAAGGATCCAATCCGTCTTGTCCACCATCTTCGATGTCACTTTCATCGCGATACCCTCCTTCGCTGTCGCTGCTCCATCGATAAAACATTTTTTTGTCGAATGAAGACAAGTTCCCGAAAAACTTCAACTTAATCAACCAATCAGCAGTTTTCATTTATCCATTCAACCGGATAATGATGTCATCCAAAGTGAATTGACACTTTAGTAGCACTATCGACCTGGATGATAGCGCGTATGCCACTAGAGGAGTTGCGCGTGAACAGAACTGGGATTGGAAACACGGGAACGAACGTATACTTTCCTTGCAATCAATGCTGCAAAGTGTACCATTCGATGACTTTCGAGTTACTTGCTACAGTGTTGTAAACGCATAGCAACGACTTGTACGGTGCAACGACAGACACTGGAACACCAAGAATCCGCCCACTCTGGAACGTCCACAGAAGTGAGTAGATGGCAAGATCCCCTATGGTGAGTCGGTCACTGACAGAGTGGCTTCCGCTCCAAGAAGACACTCGTTGTTCAAGAAATCTCAATGTCGTTGGGAGAGTTTCTTCCGCTAGAAGTTTTCGCAATTTTGTTTGTTTTTCTGGGTCTACTTCGAAGTACGATGCGTTCCAAGCGTAAGAGCTGTAGAACTCATCAATCAGCGAAAACACTTCGTCAAGTCGCAATGCCTCCATAGTATCACTGGGCGAGTACAACCCACCAAGTGTTCCAACATAACGCACAATTCCTAGAGCCTGTGAGACCACATCTCCATCAATTTCAAGAACAGGGAGTTGGTTAAACGGCAGCATCGAGCGTCGTCGATTTAGCTCGTCCACACCAATTCGTTCGTCATCAAATGGAATTCCACAAATGAACAAAGCTAACCGGATAGGCTCAGCACGCCCTGGAAATGGGAAGTACGTGAGCTTCAACTTTGGATACCTGCAGCTTTGTTGCGTCAGTTGCTTCACACCTGACTGGTTCTCCACCTTTGCCTCCACTTCGACGATGCATTTGTGCGTGTCAATTATCCCATCGAGTCTGCGATCGCGAAGGGACTTTGTCCAACAGTACAATGCTATCTCGTGAACTAGGACATTGTCATCGTAAAACTCGGATACCGGAATGTGTCGCAGACGCTGCAGGCGCGCCTCGATTAATGAAGCATAGTGTGAGATCGTAGACGCCTCGAGTTCTGGGTAGTTCATTTTGGCTTGTACCTCACTAAGGGCGTGAATTATTTCGTCGATTTGGAGTGCCATGATGGGGGAAGTGACTGGGTACGAGCCACTCAAGCGTCCAGCACAGCGAAGCATGGCTTCAGGATGAGTGAACGAGTCGCCATCAACCTGCAATTCTTGTTGACGTTGTGCAGCGTCTGTAGAAGCTAGTGCTTTGTCTTCGAAGTTCACATTACCAACGCAGAGTGCCAGATGCACAGGGTTTAGACCCTCGACGGCGATAAGACGGATGGTTCTGGTGCTGCGCATCTCTAGCGGCGGAAAATAATACTTGTTCGTATGAACAGCAAATCTTTTCGAGTTTTCTACAAATGGCTAATGTGATTCACGTATGTGAATTTATTGTTTGTTCACAAGCACCTTGCGTGTACAGCATGACGTGTGCCTAAATGTAAGCAGTATTTATGCTGCGTTCCATTCGAAGACGTTTTGTAAGGTATTGAAATGGGCCTGTGGTTGCAGCCAGGAACCCTTCCAACTTTGAGAAGAGTGTTCACCACAATGAAGACTGCATCTGCACCGTAGTAGTGATTGTTTTTGAAAGCTTCATCAGAGTGAAGGCGATACAGTTGATTAACCCTTAACATGAATAGACAAGCAACGGAGGGGAACTCGGTTTTGGAAGATTGACTGCATGTTGCTTTTAGCATAAAGACTGTCATATGCATGAATCGTCTGTGGATGCTACTGGATGCATTTTCAACTTGCCCAACTTGCTTATCCCAATTCAATCGTGAGCAACGTACCATTCGACAACCTTCGAGTGCGCTTCCACCTGCTTGAAGACACACAGCAAGTTCTTGTACGGGTCAGTGATGCTTGTTGGGATACCGGGTCTACCAGCTTTCAGAAGGAGAACCAACGCGTAAATGGCCAAGTCTGCAACTGTCAAGTGCGCACCAATAGCAAAGGGGCCATTGAACGCAGCGGTACGCTTCTCCAGATACTCAAGTGTCTTGGGGATAAGTCCCTTGGATAAGTTCTCGCGCATCTTCTGCAGCTTCTCAGGGTCTTGCTCCCTGACCGTTGCGCGCCACTCAGGACTGTTAAACATCTCATCGATCAGCACGAAGATCTCATCAACGTGAAAACCAGCCATCACGTCCGTCGTTGGGTAAAGGCCAGCTAGGCTGCCTGCATAGCGCAGTATAGCCAACGATTGCGAGACAGGCTCTCCGTTGACTTCCAGAATGGGCAATTGGTTAAATGGCAGCTCCGACTTGACCTTGTCGTATTCTTCAAATGAGAGTCGCACGTCTTCAAAGTCGATACCTCCAATAAAGAAGGCGAGTCGAATTGGCTCTGCACGACCAGGAGCCGGGAAGTACGTTAGTTTGAGTTTGGGCAAGTCATGATTCTGGCTGTACCATTCCTTGACTCTCTGGTTAGCAGCAACCTTGTCAAATGCAGCGTTGTAGAACTTGTAGCCATCCAGAATTGTAGTGGGAATGTGGTCCAACAAACCCTGTTTGATCGACTTCATCCACGTATAGATAGCGATCTCGTGTATGAACAAGGTGTCCGACTGAAAAATTGGCATTTCCTGCATCTTTTCCAGTCGAGCTTCAAGCAAAGCTGCATATCGCGGAATGGTAACCGTAGCCAGCTTCTCGCGCATTGCCTTCTTCTTTTCCGGGTCGCTCTCTTGGAAAGAGGGGACTATTTGGTCTCCCATCTCACACATAGCGTGCAGTATTTCGTCGACCTTGAGTGCCGCAAAAGGGGAGTTGGTTGGGTATAGACCACCAAGACGCCCAGCGTAGCGCAAGATAGCATTAGACTGCGTCAACACTTGCCCATCCACCTCCAACACCGGAAGTTGGCCCAGCGGCAACGATCCCTTCAGAGTGATGAACTCTTCCTTGCTCACGCGTTTGTCTTCAAAGGGGACACCGCCAACGTAGAACGCCAAACGAGAGGCTTCAGCCCGCGCAGCAAAGTTGAAATACGTGAGCTTGATCGACGGGAACTTGGACATCTTGAGTGGAGCAGAGGAATTTGGGAAATGAAGTTCGAAGTAGACCAGCAAGAGGAGTATATAGCTCAACAGAAACGAATGAAGGTCACACGATTACGTACTTCATTGATTAGTATTCAACCACCATTCAACACCGGAACGTTAGAAAGCTCATACGTGATCCAACACGTCGAGTCAATTTTACTCTGTCCTAGGACGTTTAATGCCAATGGAGGCACTATCACATGCAACTTGAGGGTAAGCTGTAGAAAGCCGCGCTAATTCATCACGAAGCAGCTGAAGATGTCTTCTGGAGTCTTCATAATATTTACGCGTTTTGGAGATTTCCACAGCCGCACTCCTACCTTTTCCGTGTGCTGACATCGTGAAAGAAGCAGCTGGATGTAGGAAGTTCCATTTGGGTTTATGGTCACTTACAAACTTTCGCGCATCTGCGATTCCATTGAAACCTCGGACTGTAAATGTGGGGTTCTCCCCTCGAAGAAAGTCTCGAAGCAGGGAATTGAGCAGTTGGCATTTTCCACGTGAACGGGTTGTCTTGACGTGCAATCTCAGCCTTCAGCCACTGGCTTCGGACAGACACCAATGATACCAGTGCAGACCGTTGTGTTCTTTCAGTCTTTATCTACATATTTAGCGATTGAGTCTACCACTGGGCGAAGATGACTACCATTGAGTTGTTTTAACAGATCCGTAACTTTTGCAAACACAGCTTTATCAGGACAGCTTGCGGCGCAAGTCCACAGAGCACCAAGGTGTTTAGACAAAGACAACTCATTAGAAGATACAAGTTGTGCCTTCTGAACTGCGAAATGTGCAGCTAAGGCTGCACTACTTATATCGCTTGTACAACCGTCAGCTAAAGCGACAGCAAGTGCCATGGCTTGGTGTTCATCTTGCATCTCCATGCATTTTTCGAGATGCGCCCTAACAGCATCCCATCCAAACACCTTCACCAATCCCGCTAGTGATGAGCCGAGCTGCTCCTTGTTCTTCAGCTGTTCAAAAAACTTCGTGAAGAATTGGCTGACAAGAGCTACGTCGCCGACAGACGCTATTGCCTCACACAGATCCTGGCAAAACTCCATATAAGGTGAGATACTTGCATCCAGCGAGTTATCTTGGTCTTTTTCTTTCCCTATTGCCATCTCCATGAGCTTCTGCAACATGGATGATTTCACAGGTTTATCAGCAAGGACCACCTTCACCGCGGCACCTTCGCCGATCAAAGTCATTGAGTTCTCCAAATCTCTCGAGAGGGGCCAACCAATGATTGCACATGCTGAATATTGAATTGTTTGTTCATCTACCAGTCCGTCACGACTCATGTATGGGCTCCACAATTCGCGCGGCGACAAGTACCCCGGATTCAAAAAGGTGAGACTTGTAGACCACTCAATCGGGTTAGCACCGTACTCATAGTCCCACTTTTCCGCTTGTCGAGTACCACACAATTGTCTCGGATTTTCCTGTGACTTCCCATGGTGTTCCAACAATTGGAGAAACATAGTGATGTAGAGCCCTGTGGCCCCAGGTTTAACCGAACAGGGGCAAGCAGTGTTCCAGTCGATTTCTTGATTTCTACTTCTATTCAACGACATATTCTTCCTCGTCATCTTCTTCGTCTTGATCCGCTGCAGCAGCAGCTTGTGATCGCTGCTGCTCAGAAGCGTGACGACTAAACGCAAGAGCATTGAAATCAGTGTGCTAACCTGGAAGAACAGTCGAAAGAGGTAAACTCGTACCTGATAATAACCTCCATCTCGACGTCACGCTCCAAAGTGTTAAACGACAGTTTCTGCGGACAGCCTGTACACCACCGTTAATACCTCCAGCACTCCATCCATCTGCCAAAGCATACCTGCAACAGGACACTTTTTGCTGCGTTGCAAGTGCGCCTGAATCCCTTTCTTCGAGTACGAATGGCAACAACTCGGACTACACAACAACACAAAACAACTCAGTACCACCACCAATTACAGTCAACATCCATTCACATACTTCCTCAGTGGATCCTTCATCTCCATCTGCGTGACTGGACAGATCATGCTCCTGGTGCTTTCACTCTCCTGGATAAACACGTCTTCATCTCCATCCACCGCCAACTCAATCTGTCAAAACAACAGCAATTGTCACAAATCTCTCAATTAATTCTCACCAATGCAACACCAACTTACCCCTGCTCGATCGCAGAACTTCTTATAGAATTCGTGTTTGGTGGCGTTAATACGCGGTTTGGCAAGTGCATCTTTGAGCACTTTGTCTATCTTTTTCTGGTCCAATTTCCCGCTCTCCACGAGTGGCTCCAGCTTATCCAGTTGTGTCTTGTAGCGTGTGAGTTGCGTCTGCAGCACAGCGAACTCTTTAGCTGTTTCGTCCAGCTGCTGCAAGTGCTCCTGGTCCTCCAGGTCCTTCAGGAACGCTGCGTTATTACACAGTGAATCCACGCCCTCGATCGTGTACTTAAGCAGCTCTAATTGCTGCTTCTTGGCCGCATACAGCGCCATCTTGAGTGCGCTCGGCAGCGCCTGCTGGATGTTGGCCTCCAAGTCCTCGTTCATTTCTTCAATAAAAAGCACGCCAACAATTATTTAGAATGGTTCGTACTAATTTGTGTGTGTCACAATAATTAATGTACCTTACACTTTTTTGATAGATTTGCCACTTTTGTATCCGAGAAGGAGTTGACGATGGCATTCGACGCGGCGGGGGCAGCGAGTCTCGAGCAGTTCACGCTGCTGGCCAAGAATGCTCGTGGTCGCGCGTGCGTGGCACTGATACAACAGGTTCTGAGTAACAAGAAGCTGTTTGTATTCCGCGAGCTGCTGGACATGCCCAATGTGGAGGCGCTCAAAGACTCGGAGTACAAGGAACACTACGAGATGCTGCGCATCTTCTGCTTCGGAACGTACAACGATTATGTGGGTGGGTGGCATCGAATTTGTAGTTTATGTGGTAAAGAGTTCAATTGTTCTAACTGGATCTATTATTGTTGTAGCACGAAAGGAAGAATTGCCTGAGCTCACACCGCAACAGGTGAACAAACTCAGAAAACTCACAACGGTGTCGCTCGCGCACAGATTTAAGGTGGAGGAGTATTTGGTGCTTTCGTGAATGGATAATTGATATTTGGACTAATACGACTACCTGCGGTGCGTAGAACATCCCGTACGATACGCTGATGCAAGACTTGGGTGTGTCAACGGTGCGCGAGGTGGAAGATATCCTCATCGACACCATTTATTCTGTACGAAAGATATTCTGCCATTTGAAAAGGAGTGTGGTTCTTGTATTTACTGGTGCGTTGGATTACTGCCGGTTGCAGGGACTAATTCAAGGCAAGTTGGACCAGAAATCGCGCTGCTTCGTTGTAAAGTATGCGGTTGGACGTGACACGCATCACGAGGACATCGACGATATGATTCAGAAGCTTATCAACTGGAAAACGCAGTCTGCTGAGATATGCGAGAAGATCAACACCATTCTCACGTACAGCCTGATTAAAATCTGTTTGTTGTGGATACTGTTCTAACGTTTCTGTCACTGACTGATGACAGTTTGGCGGAAAAGCAAGAGGAGGAGGAGCGGACCCGGGACGAAAGTATTCGGACCAAGATGGCTGCTCGTGCAAATGAGCGAGGCAAGGGTTTTGCATCTGGTGGTGGAACCTACCGTCAAGGCGAAGAGTTCAATCCGTTCGTTGAGGCTGGATCAAGACGAGGAGTGTAAGTACCGCGAGCTCATACGTGCTGAATTCTTCTTACTGATAGTTATGGTGTTTGTGTGCAGAGCGCCATCCAAGCAGCGCATGCACACCATGGGCCGCAAAGGCCGAATGTAAACGCATCAGTCACCTTAAAAAATCAATCCAACTGCGATGCTAGCTCAACACGTTTGCAGATCATTTTTGATAGGAATACGGTACTTGCTACACACAACGTCACTGGAACCTAATTTCAGCCAATCACATTTCTTCTTTTCACATTTCATTCACTTGGTCTCAGTATCGCCACTAACCAACCAATTGCCCATGACGCTTCCTAGCCATGGTCATGGCGCCCAGCGCAAGCGTCCGATGCAATCATCAGGTTCTGGCTTCAAGCACCACAAGAAGCATCAGCACCGCGTCAATGCCGCCAATCCAGTCGCATCAGAGCTGCAACGCACTCGCCAGCGTCTGCCCATTTACGCGCATCGCAGTAAAATCATCGAGGCTGTCAATGGCAACCAAGTGGTGATCCTCGTGGGTGAAACAGGCAGTGGCAAGACGACGCAGATCCCGCAATACATTTGGGAGAGTGACCGTGCACATGCTCGTGTAGCCATCACGCAGCCACGTCGCGTCGCTGCCATCACTGTGGCCCAGCGCGTGTGTGAGGAGGCCAACCGTGGGTCATTAGGCGACGCTGTCGGCTACTGCGTCCGTTTCGACGATACGACATCCAAGAACACAAGACTCAAGTTTATGACGGATGGTATGCTGGTGCGTGAGGCGCTGCTGTCTCCCACGCTCGAGAGATACTCGGTTGTCGTGTTGGATGAAGCACATGAACGTACACTGCAGACGGACATTCTGTTCGGTATTGTGAAGCGCGCCATGCGAAAACGTAAAGACCTCAAAGTGGTGGTTATGTCAGCTACGCTGGATGTGGCGCTGTTTAGGAGGTTCTTTGAGGACTTTAAGCCGTCGGTGATTCAGATTCCTGGACGTATGTTCCAAGTGGATGTGTTTTATACAGCGAAGACGCAGCCTGATTATCTCGACTCGGCGTTGGTGGCGGTGTTGCAGATTCACTTGGATGAGAAGACGAATAATGGCAGTATTTTGGTGTTCTTGACAGGTCAAGAAGATATTGAAACATTGGAGACGTTGCTGGAAGAGTATGCACGATCGCTACCTGCTGATGCATTGAAGCTCATGGTATGCCCAATTTTTGCTGCCATGCCGCGTGAACAGCAGATGAAGGTGTTTGAACCCGCACCACCAGGAGTTCGCAAGGTGATTCTCGCTACGAATATTGCAGAGACTTCTATTACCATCAACGGAGTCCGATATGTTGTAGACACGGGTCTCGTCAAGCAGCGCTCGTTTGTTGCCTCCAGTGGTATGGAAATGCTGCAGACAGAGTCGGTGTCGAAAGCGCAAGCTTGGCAACGCACAGGTCGTGCTGGTCGTGAGGCTCCTGGTATTTGCTACCGGTTGTTCCCTGAGGAGACTTTCGAGCAGCTTCCGGAGCGCGCGATTCCGGATATCCAACGAGTGAGTTTGGAGGTCGTGGTGCTGCAGCTCAAATGCATGGGCATCGACGATGTGTTGGGTTTTGATTTCATTGAAAAGCCGCTCAAGACGTCCCTGATCAAGGCTCTTGAGAAGCTATACGCTCTGGGAGCGCTCGACAACAAGGGGAAGCTGACGACTCGTGGTCGACAGATGGCTGGTCTCCCTGTCGAGCCCATGTACGCTGTAATGTTGCTGAAGGCGGCAGAGCTGTGCTGTGCTGAAGAAGCGCTGAGAGTTGTAGCGATGTTGTCTGTCGAGTCCATCTTCTACTCTCCTCGTGACAAGAAGGCTGAGGCTGCTCAGTCACGTGCACGGTTCGTCGCGTACGAAGGAGACCAGATCACGCTGTTGAATGTTTTCAACGGCTACGTGCAGTGTGGTGCGAAGCAGCGCAACAAGTGGTGTCGCGACCACTACATCAACCACCGCGCCATGACGCGCGTCGAGAGTGTACGGTTGCAGCTCAAGGGGTACTTGGAAAAACTGGAGCTGCCCATCGACTCGAGCTTCCCGGATATCGATCCGTTGCGGAAGAGCATTGTGGCTGGTTTCTTCCTGAATACAGCCATGAGGTCTGTCGCTGAGGGTCTGGGTGGATCCAAGACTGCGTACAAGACCATGTGTGGTCGGTCAGAGATTGTCAAGGTTCACCCTTCGTCATCGTTGTTCATGCGCAACCCGCCACCCAAGTGGGTGGTCTACAACGAATTGGTATTCACGAGCAAGCACTACATCCGATCTGTCCTAGTGATTGAGAAAGAATGGCTCGTGGAGTTGGCTCCCGCCTTTTTCGCCAAGAAGAACGGCGTCAAGAAATAGACTATAGATGAGCAAAGCGACCATTATGGTGTATAAAGCTGTTGCCGTTGCCTCGTGTGTGCCACACTAACATCGATCATGCTCCTAATTTAGTCAGCGAACCGTGTCCACCGCCGCGATATCTTGCTTTTTGTATGTCCCTGCAAAACTACATCCCCTTCCCCTATCCTAGTTCATACCTTCGATACATTTCTAATCTAACGCTATCGCTTTACACAGGTAATATACGTTTTGGAAGGTCTTCGCGTCTGGGCGTTGGCCGCCAATCGATTGGCCCCAGCCAAAGCGCTGAGCGCCCGTGACACCGCCACACCTTCAGTCCCTCGCTCGTTCAATTCATCCGACTGGTACGTTCGAAGCTCGAGTCCATGGCGCCGGTCTGCAGTCAGAGCCTCCGATCCCCCATGCAGCCTACAGAAGAGAGAGAGAGAGACTCTCTACCCCACGCTACGCAGCTCAGCACCAGCTCTAGACACAGGCAGAAGACAACGGAATCTCTAGACACATCTCTCTTAGGCAATTGGGGGATATCGAGAGCATACAGGCACTGGACGACGGACGCCATTGGGTTTTATTACGTAGCAGACCGTTGCAGAGTGAACTGACTTGGGTTTTATTGGTTATCGTGCAGAACTTCGTTACAATGGTCGCTTCCTCTGGTCAGCCTACTCGTCTCTACGTCAAGGGTGTGTTCCTTGGCTACAAGCGCGGCCTGCGCAACCAGTACTCGCACACTGCGCTGGTGAAGATCCAGGGCCTGACGGACAAGAAGGACGTGGACTTCTACCTGGGCAAGAAGATCGCCTACATCTACAAGGCCAAGTCCCTGAAGAACGGCTCCCAGTTCCGCGTCGTGTGGGGCAAGGTCATGCGTGCACACGGCAGCAACGGCGTCGTGCGCGCCAAGTTCGCCAAGAACCTGCCGGCCGAGGCCATCAGCAAGAGCGTGCGCGTCATGCTGTACCCCAGCCGCGTTTAAGTGCGTTCGTGAGAGTTGAATAGCTCGTACGACGTCCTCAAGCAAGCTTTGGTAGCCCAATGACAACGAAGAGGGATTGTGACAACACACACCGTACGCTGTTGCTTTTCTTCTTGTCTTCTATTGAGTTTCTTCTGCGTTCATGCTTTCGAGATGCAGGTCTCCTGTGTTACTTCTGCTTTACAACATTTGGACTTGGTTCATTCCATCTTGGTGGCAACATGAGCACTTAGTCTCATTCAGCATCTAACACAATGATGCACGTTGCGCTGATGTTGACAAATGCTTGTCAAACCATTACAGTAGTACTTGGCACATTGGCTAAGGAGAACATTGCATTAACAACGTATGAAGGCAACAGAGCACTCCACACATTCCGAGAAGCACCTTACTTATTGGTATTAACGACGAAAGCAAACGCACGGGTGGGCGCGACAACACATACGCACTGGGCCAAGTAGTTGGGTAGTTCTACATTTCAAACTCCTCATAGTGCACATCGAAGATGCCTGCGAAGTTAGAGGCCTCTGTTTCCACGGCGTGAATAAGACCCATGGGGCCTGATACCCAGGTGCCGATACCTGTGATGTTCACAGCGAAGTTGTGTGACTGCTCCTTCACAACCTCGTTGAACAACTCCTTCACATTCAACCGTGAGCGGCTAACAGGGTGATGGAACTGAACCTCCTGGCCATCGAACGACAGCGAATGCGAGTAATCCGTGCCACGGTCCACATTTGCCATTGTCTCCTGAGGGCCGTAGCTACCTAGCGTTGGCATAAGGCGCGATTTCTCCATCCGGCTCATTGACCGAGGCGTAGGCTCAGTGAACACCACTGCCCAGCCAACAGCAGCACCAACAATCATGATGAGAACCTCCACAACACGCTGCATCGGCCACATGTTCTGATTGATACGCAGGTGGCCCAGGATCGGGTAGTCATACCGGATGAGGAACAAACACCAGAAACTGCACGTGAACGTCACGAAGAACAGCACCATTTGACGAGGCACCGATCGGGACGACTGGAAGAACGGACGCGTCGGAACCATGCTCGTATCGTCCATAGGTTTGAGTGTGATACCGTTGGGAATATCCACACCACCTAAGTGCTGGTCACCCGTGAAGCAAAGACGAACTTTGAACTTTACGTGGTCCGGGTCGTACTGCTCAATAGCATCCAGTAGAGGCTCAAACTCGTGGAAAATACCAATCTCACGCGATGTCCAGTGGAAGTACACCTGCGTGAACTCCATATTTGGGTCGTTGTTGCGCATGCAGTCGAGGATCTTACCCACAATGCTAATAATCGGGGTTGCACCAATACCACCAGCCACGAACACTAGAGCTGGGTAGTGCTGGAAATCGTCGGACATCTTGCCGTAGAATCCATCGACGTAGATAAGTGGCATCTTGCGTTCCTCTCGCGCCTGAATAGCTACCGCATACAACGACTTGGTCCAATTACCAATACACTTAACGTGCACGGTGAATGTGTCCTCATACTCGATCGGCGATGAACTGATACTGAATGGGTGCCATTGCGTGTGGGACAACAGTGGAATACGCAGGTACACGAACTGGCCAGCATGGTAGTGGCCCGACTTGCCAGGTGATCGGCGGAACACCAGACGCGTGATCTCACCGGGAATGGCTTCTAAATCCACAACTTCGCACGGCATACGACTTTGACTTCGAGCCAAGATGCGGTGCATGACATAGAGGCAGACAGCTGGATACATCCAAATGACAAACTGCGAGAAGTGCAGTGCACTAAAGAAGAGCACAAGGATGAAAAGGTGGTGGCAGTAGTAGAACATGTCGTAGTACTTGCGGCGAATCGGGCTGAGCGACGTCACTCCGATGACGATGCAGCAGAGCAGTGCCAGTTGCCCACAGAAGTTCTGCAAACGTGACTTGCCGACCGTTCCATAATCACAGTCCAAACAGGGAAATGACGACTCAATAAACGTGCCCGCTTTGAACCACGCGTAGTAGTAAGGGATAGCGTGGAGCGCCACCATCGCAACTGTGAAGAATCCAATCCAGCGGTGATACTTGATAGCGTGCGAGTAGTCGATGCCCATGGAGATCATCCAAAATGAGTTACGTGTGGCAGGAATAATCAGCAACGAGAAGCACAGCACCGCGTTGAATCCAAACACCTTACCCACAAGCCTGAACACGGACGCAGAATCGGTGGAGTCGGCCTCCACGAGGTCATCGTAGTTACGTGAGAACACGGCCGAAAACCAAATAGCGTTCAGTCCTAGGAAAGCGAGTGTGCAGACGGACTCTGCATACGAGATGTTGATGGCGCCTACGAAAATCTTGCGTTTGAGGAATCTCATGACCGTGCGGTGTGCTCCCGTTGGCACAGGCGGCAATGCGTCTCCCAGTGCAAGCGCCATACCACCAATCATGAACGGCATTCCGATCAGCATGTAGTTGACGATGAACTCGACAACTTCACGGTGTCCTCCAACCCACTGGGCATTCTCGACCGTCGATCCAAAAAGCACGTAGAGCTGGTATCGGAAGCCTAGTCGATATTCCGGCAACTCGTGGTAGATGATAGCGAAGATAACGATAGCGGCACAAAGTCCGACCGTCAGGAATGGCCACGTCTTGTAATTCTTGTCCACGGGTGTACCGTACACAAAAGGCGTAGCGAGCTGTGAGGGCTTGCCAGCCATGTTGGTGCCGCTCATGCTGAGTGCGAAGAACTTGCTCTCGCCGCGGTTGCTGTCTCCATTGTGGCTGTAGCCTGAGGGCGGCTGGCGCAGGTCGAGCGAGTCGGCCGGCGAGTCCAGCACGTTGCTGTCCATCGAGAGATTCACCATAGTCGTCACCTGTGTCTGTGAGGCGGGGAACGATCCGACAGTCGACTGGTGGTCCTGTTGCTCTGGTGATGGAGAGAGTTAGTGACTGCTACTGGATCCCGTGCTGCCGTGAGGGAAAGTCTGGCGACGGATGTAGAAGCGGAGCCGCAGCGTTAAGAGACTCGGGACGACGGGGCGACTGCGCTACGTAATCGGACAAAGCGCTTGTGCTGCTGCGAAGCGCCTGGTCGCGGTTTCTGAGCAATTCCCCAACTGCAGGTGTGGCTTCCATCAGATCACATGATGCGGTTAGTGTCTCTAGACTCCTGCTTTTCCAATGGTCTGTGAGAGTCAGCACTTTGACTTGGTGTTTGTAAGTCACACCTAACCCGCTTGAAATCTAACCAGCTGGATACCACGAACTTCCTCCCCATCGTCGTACAGACCCGAATTCACGCAGTGTCAACATCGTCTGTAGACTCATCGAAACGGTTTCTCTGTGCGTTGAAGCGCTGCAGTCATAGCAACGTTGGCAAGTTGGAGCACGTATTGAAATTGGAAGCGACAGAAGGGAACCCACAAGTAACTGGCGATTGTCGGGCTTTTGACTCCAAAGGAGTGGAAAACCCAGGCATTGCGACATTTAAAGACCTGGTCCGGTTGCAGATCTAGCGTTGTGTGCTTTCACTGCGGACGTTTCATAAAGCTTTGGAAGTGTGAGGTCAGGGAAGATATACGCCAAACCTAACGGAAATCGTAAAGGTAAGCAAGACGTGCGATATTATATATTGGTGCTCTATAAATTGAATTTGGTCTCTCTATCGTTATTATATCCTGCTTGCTGCTTCCTTTACTATGAAAGGTTAGAATGATGACTAGAAAGCAAGGTACTTAAAGTGTGTATCCTGCAGCAAACGATTCATGAGGCTTCTGACTGCGCTGTAAACAATATTTTTGTATATCTATGGCGTCATTAGTGATCATTCGGCCGACTACAAACTACCACGTCAACTAGGGAAACATTTTCCGGCTCGACGACGTGGAGTAAATGTGTTGGTCTGTTCTGTTTTTTCATTCTAATTTAAAAAGTAGTTGGCAGGGTGAGCTTCGAAGAACTTTGAACTTCGATGAACTATGAGCTCTTAATAAAGCAACCATCCTGTGGTAGTGCTACGTTGGGTTTTTCCTTTGAGAAGGCTTGCTAACTTCCGTCAAATACACGTACAATGCACTTATACTTGCTGGCCTTGTCAAGCTTCTACACGTGCCACCAACCGTCATCATCTGCATCTGGCGTACACATCCTGGCCCCGATTATGGTATTGGTATTATTGCCCATTGTTGATTGTGCAGACACCGAAACCCAATCTTCCGCCTAGCTTTATGGCTGGGAAGAAACGTCCGCAGGTGGGGACGAACGATGAGGACGACGACGACGACGTGCCGCTGGCCAAGATTCTTCAGCGCCGACGTCTCGCTGCCAATGCAAGGCGGAACGATGGAGCCAGAAATACAGCTATCGGTGCGGTGCAGCTCTTGACTTGAACTGATCTTCCACACGTCGAAACGCACGCTTCTGACTTGCTTCTGTAGCTGCCACGCAACGGAGGAAGGCGAGCAAGCTGCCGCCGGTGAACGAGGTGAGCGAGCGCTGCATCATGGAGTTCCTGCCGGTCGTGTCCGACCGCCTGCGCATCGAAGCCGTGTGCAAACGTTGGCGTCGCCTGAGCCGGGAAGAGCTGCCAGTCACGGAGCTTGACTTCGGCCAAGTTGAGGTTCGGCCCTTGCTGAGACGCGATGTCAGTGCGATGCTGGAGCGCGCCAAGCAGAAGCTGACGAGGCTCGTGTTGCCTGACATCACTCTAGTTGACGCGCACATTGAGCTCATCGTGCAGCAACAGAATCTACGCGTCTTTCGAGCGCACAGGTGTGTGGCTGTCGTGGTTGGTGCTGGTGATGACATTATCATTTCTAATCGCAATGAATGGTGCAAAGGATGCAGAAGAAGCACATCTTCAACATCTTGAAACGCTGTCCAAATCTAAAGGTTTGTAGTTTGTTGTGACCTACTATAGTTTCGCTTCAGTTCAACTGACTGAGTTGCTTGTCAACTATGTGTGTTTGTGCAGACGTTAGAGCTTTTGGACTGTCGCGCTTTGACGTTGAGTGGGTGGCCGCGTGATGCCGTAGCGCTACGTGAAGTGTATCTCAATGGATGCAACTTCTTCACCAACCAAGCAGCAAGCTCGCTCATCAGAGTCTGTGGGAGTACTCTAAAGAAGGTCATTTTTACCGGTACAGGGCTTTAGCATGACCACTCTTCCTAACGTTGTACTGGTGAGTCTGACGTTGCTGTATTTTGTTTCTACAGAAGCTACGAGTTTGGATTCCCAGATCTTCAGGGACCTTGCACGGCATGCAGTGAAGCTGGAGGAGCTGACAATAAGGTTCGTAAGCTAGTGTCGTCAGGCATGCCCTATTCTGGTGTTGCTGACATGTGCTTTATCTGCCTACTTTTGCGTAGCAATTCTAGTAGCATCAGGCTGCGTGATCTCCAAGTCTTAATAGAGGCATTGTGGGACTCATTGCGCTGGTTGGATCTGTCTTCATGTCGCGGCATCACGTTGTTTCCGGTACAGTATACCGTGTTATCAAACTGTGATAGTCATCGACTGTGCCTCATTTTGTTGTTTATAGGAATCTACGAGTCTGCCTCAGCTGCAAGTACTCATTCTGGACAAGACCAAAATCAATGACAAAGGCTTACGAGCAATCTCCAAAGTTGCTCCGTCATTAAGATATCTTTCTCTCCAGGTATGAAAATCATTATAATACTGCTACACGTAATGAAGTAGCTCCGTAGCACTGAGACATGCAAACAACAGGACTGTCGCGCCATTTCCGACGACGGAGTCACTGCTGTAGTCCCTTCCGATGATTCAGAAGGCTGTAAGAGCCTGGAGCTTGTCGATTTGAAAGTACGTATGTACGTGTAGAATGCGAGACAATCAGAGGAGTTTAGTTGGCCGGTCCTCTCACGCCCATCTGTGTCTACGACTCCTCAGGGTACGCCTGTGACAGATACAAGCCTGGAAGCACTCGAGTCTCAGTGTCCTCGACTTCACCTGGTACGTGTTGACTCATGCCGATCCGTTTCCAGAAAGATGAGGAGCAAGTACAATGAGCGCGCACGGAACGTCCTAAGTAGACGTAGGCTAAGCACGTGTGAGCGAATCTTTGCTGAGCGCAAGAAAATTGAGATGATCGATCCCAACAAAAGCAGCAGCGAGTCAGACGGCGATTCTGATAGTGACCAAAATGTAGACGACTATGTCATCGAAGTCCGACGAAGCGGATCTTCCTACCGAAGACGGCGATGAGATTCTCGTTGAGTCACGGATCCGAAGAAGCAGAAACAAAATTTGTCTCTCTTAATAAAGGCAGATAAAGACAATCCGTGACCTCAGCAACAAATTGGCGCTGCTTGAACGAGGCTGGACGAACGAATTTGAAGACAACAAAATGGGCTCATGGTTTGTTTCCCCGAAACGGAACGGAACTGGAATGGGCTGCATTTATGTTAATACCCCGATTCCCACCAGCCTCTAGACGCAAACAACAGATTGCACTTAGAAACGGAGCTTCTTGAAGAAGAAGCTGACACCAGCAGCCTTCTTCTCCGACTTGCACGCGGCCTGGTTGAGGTAACTATAAATATAAAAAGCACTATTGCGTCAGCAATCTTAAGAGTATCAAATTCGACAATCAAAACACGTACCGCTCCTCGAACACCTTCTTGATGGTCTTGCGGGACTCAATGCGGCTCTCCGGGTTGGCCAGCACCTCGTCATCCAGGACCTTCTTCAGGTCGATGTCAGCGACGTAACGGGTGGGCATGATGTGGTTGTAGTTGACGTACTTGACGAACGGTTTAACCTTGGAGCGCTTCTTGAGCTTGTTCTTGCCCATGGCGCGCGTCACCTTGCGAGGGTAACGGTCAATGCCGGCAACTATGAAAAGATACAACATACCGAACGTCAGCCTTGATATTCCTGTGTAAACCTGTAGTCTAGATTGTGGTCGTACCGATGGCGTGGCCGAACTTGCGGTCAGCGTGGCCCTCGTCGTAGGTCTTCACAACGATAGCCTTGCGGCCAGCGAAGCGGCCGTTAAGCAACACAACAACCTTTCCGTTCTTGACACTACACAGCAGCAGCACGTCAGTCTCCGTCTATTATTCCCTGTTGTTGATGTTCGTGTCGCCTCCGCTTGCTGCATCAGATCTGTCCATTTTCTAGCTAGTCCCTCCCCTCCACGGGGTCTGTTCACGCTGTTTTATCGCCGTCAACCTGACGGACGCATCGATCCAAAGCACGCACTGAGTGCAGCGAGCGAAGGCGGCTCTGTTCCACCTGATCCATTCACTTACATGCCCATGTTTGCTTTTCTTGGGAGTTTTGGTGCAGTTCCGTACTGTTAGCGGCTTCAGCGGTCCCAACCTCGAGGCAGCCAAAAGCGCTTGCCAGGGCCAACCAATCGTGCGCTCCTGCTCCTGATTGGCTCTTTCCCCCGATCGTTCGGTTCGGCCGAGACGAGGACGGTTCACTGAACCGTGGTAGGGGAAGGGCTGTAGTGAACCGCGCTTGTAGAAACCTTCGCGTAACCTTCGCGTGACATTTCGTGTTTCACACACCGAAGTTGCAGTTGTACATTCACTCTGCGTTCTGCATTATTGTGGGAACCTGCCTGATGGATGAAGATGGCGTCGCTTCTTGTGCAGATCTCAGCAACTAAGCAGCTCCATTGGCCGGCGTAATCACTTGTGACGAGCGGTTTCATGGTTTCAAGCACGCACAGTAATGAGAGTGACTTCTGCTGGTGTCATGATGATATAAATAGTGTGGGGGAGACATTCGCAGCAGCATTTACAGTCTTCTCGTTGTTGATCTGGGGCATTGATGCGCTCTGAAGGTGTCGAAACTACTGGATAATCGACGATCGAGGTTCCGTGAAGCAGTGAACGCCCGGGAGAACAATGATGATGTTCTCACGCTCGAACGCCACCAACCATTCGCCTGTGGCTCAGCATCAAGTTTTCCAGAAGCTGACAGAGATGATGCATTCGAGTACTGAGAACCAATGCTGTGCAGACTGCTCGTCTCGCTTGAACGATTCCATTTGGGCTAGCACCACTGTCGGTGCCTTCTTGTGCATTCATTGTGCCGGCGCTCATCGGAAGCTTGGAGTTCAACTCTCCAGAGTTAAGTCACTGCATCTTGATACGTGGACAGACGACGAAGTTGCAGCGATGAAGGGTGGCAACAAAACTGTTAACGATATCTACAGCAAATACCTCGACAATTGGCTTGAGGTGGACGCGTCACTGGAATTGTTGCCAAATACCGCCACAGACGCTCGAGAAAAATGTATCCGGGCCAAGTACGAAGGTAAACAGTTTACCAAGTTGCCATTTACAAAGGGCGAAGACAAAAAGCAAGACAGTCCAGAAAACCCTGAGGAACTCGCAGGAACGACATCTTCATCGTCGACTGGATCTCCTTTAGCCCAGAATCAACAACGAAGCCCTGGTAAAATGGTCCAAAGTGCAGAGCCAATTATGATGAGGCCGGGTAGTGTTGTGGAGGTCACAAAGCGATTTCTCAATTATTTTGTCGTCGTGGGTCGTGGTGCACTGATTCCTGATCAAAGCAGTAAGTACATTGCTCCCTAGTTCTACTTTTACTTGCACTCATCGCCTTATTTTGATCTCCCTGTAGTCGAGAAAACGAAGAGTCCCACAGAAATACGATTCCTTCCGGCTGTTCTTGACATGTTCCCTGAAATGTATGGAGACTCACCATTGCCGGCACATATAGGCGAGTTCGTATTTCCAGAAGGATTCATGCTGTGCAAATCCTACAGTGCACCCGTGTTCTTCTCGTTTGTTCTTACAAATGTGAGCGGAGTCAAGATTTATGCGTGTGCACTGAAGTTCTATGAAGAGTTGCATCCGTTGGAAGTTGTATCCTTGATAGCACCACACTATCATCGCCAGCGCCACCGTCGTCGACCATCAAATGACCCACATCGACCTGACGAAAATGATGACAATCAGCGAACTCAATTGCCGCAGTGGGTACAAGATCTATCTGGGGATGTGGCATGTGCACCTGGGCCAGTATTCTGTCCTAAGTGCATTGTAGTAACGTCGCAATACCCCTACTTTTCAGCGTTCCGACAGTTTCTTCAACAGGTAAGTGTGATGTCAAACTAGCTACATTGAAATCGGTGGGGATACTTACGGGGATCTTCGATATGCAATATTTTGACAGATTTACCGAGTAACGCTATCGGAATCGCCAATGCCGATCGAGAGGTATATCGCAAACTTTTTGGTGGAAATCCCGCTTCCACCTCCAGGCCAAATTCAAGTCCAACTGGCATTACCAGATCGCAATTTGATTATTTCTCGTCCTCCAAAAAACGAGCCTCCCTTGGTTGATGTAAGCTCATGCAACCCTCTGAACACCGTTTTTGTTGCATGGCAAATTCATTCACATGCAATACTTATACCGTTGTGTCGTTTAGTTTCCCTTTCGACCATTGTTTCAAGTCCTAGATCTCAATAACGTGCTACTAGTCTTTTCTTGTGTAGCCTTAGAGTTGAAGGTACGATCTATGTGCAATGGAAATATGCTCAATTATTTCTCTTGTAAAATGCTAACGAGCTATTACTGGGCTTAGGTTGTGTTATGCTCTAAGCATATTGGTCTTCTTACGCCGATTGCTGAAGCACTATTGGCGATTTTGCTACCATTTTCTTGGCAAGGAGCTTACATCCCTGTGCTCCCGACGTCACTTCTTGATGTCATCGATGTGAGTGATCACAGAGTGTTATCTAAAACAATTGAAGCTTACTATTGCTGGTATGATCCAGGCGCCCGTCCCTTTTCTCCTTGGAACTCACTCGGACTGTCTCAAGCAAGTAGCAGGTCGAACTACTAACGTTGTATTTGTCGATCTGGACCACAATCGGTCAGTTTGCGATAGGATCGATTACTATTTTGTTCATATCTGATACGTTCACCATGATACGTTCCACAGCGTAATCCCAGCAGTGGATGAGTCGGGCAAAACCATTTCTGTGCCAAAGATTCCCGAACGAGAAGGGTCTAAACTGCGTGCAAAGCTGGTGGAAATGGCTAGTGTACGTTGGTGGTCAGTAATCCTATGGCAGGGCATAAGGACTGATAGTGTTGTTTTCCAGATTTTTGACCCGTATGCTGCAGGAATCAGTCGCGTAGACCTGGTCTGTGGTTAACTAGGCCCTATCGCTTTGTTGATATCTAAATAATGTGCATATTGTGGCTATTTCCCCTGTAGGCCTTTCCGAATGAGGAGCACCTTGAACCGATTGGCAATTTTGCCTCCGACCACGGGCAAACTATTCCTCTATCAACATCTTATTCGGAGTCAAGCATGTCAGACTCGCTAAACTCGCATTATTCCATTGGCAAAGTCAAGCGCGGAAGAAGATCTAGTGCGGCATTTAGTCTTCCTTCATCATCTCTGGCAACATCCCCCTCAGCCGCGTTTTCCCGAAGCAATTTGGGACTAAACCGAAACACATTTTCGTCGTCGGCGTCAGTGACATCCTCGGCAGAAACAGGAAGCGATGCCAGCGGAGGACTTACTGACAGCCGATACAACGATACGGATAAGTTTTCTACCGAGGGGATTCGTAAAGCGTTCTTGCGCTTTTTCGTGACACTCCTCAAAAAATATGCAAGCTATTTGGTGAGTCGCTGATACAGAAAATCGGATACAATAACGCTAAATATTTTGTTTTACAGCAAAGCCTGCCTGAAGCACATGAGTCACCAAGATCGTCGGCACTGTTCGACAGCAAGCGATTCCTTCAAGACAATTCTGATGTTCAATCACGTCCATTTATTGCTCAACTGATTGCGACACAAATGTTTGACCGCTTTATTGAAGATCGCGTCTTTAATCAGCGGCTTCCAGAGGTGTTGTTCTTTGACCAGTCGATCAACCAGAAGCTCAACCGCTCATTAAGTATTGGCAAGAAGAAGTACGACTGCAGTTTCTTGGACGATCGCTCTGATGAGATTCAAGAAACGTTCATCGCTCCACCTCCGTCAAACATAGGCCTTCCTGACGATGGAACCGTCTACAAGGTTCGTTGATACATGTACTTTGATTGTTTTCAGTATCTGATTCATCTTTTACACGTGGTATTTGCAGTACAAAACATTTCCACGATTGAAAAAGTAAGCATTTGATGCGGCTACCTCATTTGGAGGAGCTTTTCATGAGTTTACCCCTCGTTGTGTTTAGAAACTTGTTCGGCAAGGTCAGGAAACCACGTGAGCTATATACATCCCGAGAGGAACAGCGCAAGGTATCTCGCGTGAGCTTCCACCAAGGAATGTTTAGGACATCAACGTAAGTGCGAGCTGGGATCGTGGTAGGATGGTATGCAAGGCTCTCAACAAAATTTGCACTGCAGGTCATTCATTGGTAACGGCGCGAGCTGGGAAGCCACTCGCCATCTCATCATCAGTGTACGAGTTATAAAACTCGTGCCTTGACGCTTAATGCGACTACTATTAATCAACGACACTGACCACTTCGTTGTGAACAGCTTCAGACCCAGTTTCGAATGTACATAGCTCGAAAGAAATATCGCAGACAAAGGAGCGCTGCTGTATCAATCCAGAGATCGGTTATTGCTTGGATAAAGGTATCGCTGGCAGATTTTCATAGACCATTGGGAAAAGTTTGAACCAAAAATGTGTGTTGCAACAGGGGCGAGATCACCGCCAAAATTTCTTAGCTCTGCGAAATGGAGCGACAATAATCCAGAAAAACTACCGCATGCACCACGCAATTCAAAAATATCGGATGCAACGTAAAGCGCTACACAAGCTGCAATTTATGGTTAGAGGCTACATTGTATATGCGCGATATCGGCGCATTACACGAGGCTTCTGTCGCCTTCAAGCGTTGTGGCGTAGTAGCTTCTACAAGGCGAACTACAGGAATTTGAAAATTCAAGTTGTGCGAGCGCAGAGCCGAACCCGAGGATTTTTATCGCGGAAGAATTCTACCAAGTATGCTGCTTCAGTTTATTTCGCGAACAATTCATTTAACCCTGTTCATTATCATGCAGGTGGAAGAATGGCATGCTCGAAGACGGTCGCCGAAAAATTTATGATCTCTGGAATCGTTGTGATACACCTCTGCTTTACCGGTCGAAGTTTTGGCTCACGTTCAACCGAGCAAACTTCTTCACTATCGGGGTTGGTTTACACGATCCCATAGCACCCAAACAATCCACGAATCTTATGACTGTTTACTAACACCTGAGAATGTTCGTGTTAGGTTTACCTCGAAGAAGAAAGCCGGCTTCATGCATATTTCTCTGAGGCAAAGACATCGCCGGATGTTGCAGGTCGGTGCACGCATTCTTTAGTGCATCCGAAAGATACCACGAAGCATAACGAAGGTCGAGGATCTGCCTTTACTGCGATTAAACGCATCGTGAGTCCACGAGAAAGTGCCCCTCACAAGACAATCAAGGAAGTTGTAAGTGAGCGTAGCATTCTTTCGTCCACGAACAGATTCTATCTAACATTATCTGCTATCATCAACAGACTGCTAAGAGAATGAAAGAAGAACGGGGAAAGGTATACAACGGACTGAAACATAACACAACTCTTTCTGAACGAAAGGAGTACTACAACAAATTTGGAATTGATCCGCACTCGAAGAGAAAGAAGAAGAGGGTGAGGCACAGTCATCATGGATTAAATACTAGCTTTAGGTACTGTGGATTCACAAAGGTGTCTTGTTGGCAGCTAGCGGCACTTGTATGGACCAGCTACGAGATAGCAGACATCAGTGCTGAGGTAATTCGTGCATGATGAACAGTGTCGTTCAGAAGCGATTCACTAACAGTATCATTCACGGCATATTAATGTATCTAGGTTGTCATCTCCACTTCGACCAGTTCCGACCAACCTCACCCCCTCCCGGCACAGATTGACCATCAAAAGCAGGTACGGAAGTGCTCACCACGTTGTGTTTGCAAGCATTGATTCACAGAGCATTCATTTTGAATGATTGCAGCTACGACTTCGCGACGACTTGGCATTTACAGTTAACGCAGCGCTAAAGTCAATCCGAGTCTCCACCACGGGCTCCTCCAATATTTCATCTTCACCCCGTTTGCCCAAAGATCCCACGCTTGTCGAGCTGCAGCACCAGGTGCGCATGCTCACGCTGCAAAACCGCCGGCTAACAGGCGACCTTGCATCATCAAGACGTGAGACGAGTGAGCTGCGCATGGAGCTGCAAAACACACAGCAACTACCGCAGATTCAGCGTACACGGTCTAACAATATCTAGAAGTAGTTGCTTCATATTCACATTCCTCGTCATTCTTGTGATCGCCTCATGATCTGTAGTATAGATCAAACTATAGTTAATTACGAATTTGTATTACAGGCTCATTGACAACTCGATACGTACACAAAATGAATAAGGTATACTAAGATTTTATCCTACATGGTTTTTCTGAAAGCTGTTTAAGTAAAAATTAAAACTAATGCAACCACGAGCAACGAGCACCTGCAAAGGATTACAAGTTATATAAGCAACAGCTAACAGGTTATTTCCTTCAAAGGTTTTCCTGATTAGCATATCAATCATACAGAATGACCATATTGTGAAAAAATGCAAATCAATTAGAAGTTTGAAGAAATATCCACAAAACTATGAAAAACCTATCTAAAATCTAAAAATGCTCTTACAGTACAACATCACACTGCTCGCCAAAAGAAGTTACCGACTTTAGCCACAATGAGCTATAAAACATCCAGTGTGATATAACGTATAGAACCGATTAGAGTTTCCCTAGTAAAATGTGTACCTGGGAACAGAGTGGTCTAACAGTGCACTCTAAAAATAGTGCGATCGAATAGAATGCAGTAACCCTCAGCAACCTTTCAGTATCCGGACAGTGCAGCCGAAATCACTACTCTTGACACCAATAATTTAACCTTGTAGGCGCAGCAGTTCTCACCTCCATTCGTTCTGTCACTCCAACGCTGCACCAATCACTCACCAAACCTCTTATGCATTGCCTTTTAAGTCCTCAGTCTCCCTTTTCCTTGGCTTCGCTACGCAAGCCCGTCGCGATCACGCTCAAGCAGTAGGCAATTGACTGGATCGAGTCCGAAGGAGGAGGAGTTCCATCTCGTGCAGAACCGCACTTACGACCACTTGGGTGACGAGTGTTGGCGTCACCCTATCGCAAGTGGTGGCGCGACCACGACCAGTTTCGACAGCCACTACTTGATTGAGCTACTCAATGATAAACGTCTCCGAAAAGAAAGGGTCAATTGCGTCCACGGGAATTGACCTCTTTAGAACAAGTCGCACTGAAAAGGATCACAAAGACCATCCGATTCGTTTGTGGCCTCCAACCCACGGGTACAGGGGTTCAAGGAGCGCAACAGCCTGATGCTTAGAAAGCATGGTAGCGTCAAGACACAACCATGGCAAACGATGGGGAAGGCACCGTTGCTAGCTAGCCCTCCGACGGATTTGTTGTGTTTCCTGCTCTCCCCTTTAAGCAGTGTTGGTGGTTCACCATGGCTAGCACAATCGTTGCATGAAAAGCTTCTATCGCCCCAAGCACAGCCGCTTCAAGGACGCCAGACAGGTCAATGATAGAGGGTCACAGCTGAGATTCAACCAGCTGATCCACAGTTATACCAGCAAGCAACGCAAGGACGGCAAAAGCTGAAAAGGTCAAGAAGAGATCGACCACCTAAGAGCAAGGAAAAAGCGGCCACCACATCCTTTTCTCGGTTCAGGAGTCAGGATACTTGTCAATTCCCATAAACTTTAAACCGCGTCAACTATCGTCTGCATGTTGATAGCTGTGTAGCCTTTCCTGCAGTAAAAGCCTTCGAAATCAGCAGGTCGTTGTATTGCGAAGAGCGAACCGTCAACGCCTCTACAACTCCAGGGATACCGTTCTTACGTTTGAACTACTCTTAAATTTTTTTAATCCGTCCGATTATCTGGAAAATTTACCAGTTCGTCCAGCATCCCCACCTAAAAACAGAAAGTTCATCCACAGATTCGAATAGAACCGATTCATTCATCCCCATTGCGGCAGCACTTGCGCGATAACTTCCAGAAGTACAGGACACCAGCAACTCGCTTAGCAAAACAGTGATCTCTGAAGGTGAGGTTGGAGAACGAAAATTCACGTGATTGCAATAAGTTCACTAGCGCCAGAAAGGTTATTGTTTTACAAAGAGAACCAGACTTCTCTAGTGTCTTCTCTAAACAGAGTGCCAAACCTTAATTATGCTGCCATGATAGTCTGCGCCTTGGGAGCCCGGTCTCTAATCTGTACGCCAGCTGAAGCCGCTGCAACGGCGGCAGCACACGCTGAGTGATGCTGCATTCGTAAAGTTGTTCATTAGAGCTGGCTTAACCCAATCATTAATCATGTTGTGCATTCACTTCCATGCAACATGTTTCAATAGGTATTGGCTTGAAAAGCGATCAAAATATAGTGAAATCACGTATAATCAAAACGTGCTTTCCTGAAAATGCACAGAGGTAGGTAGCTTTGAAATCATAAACGGTACATATCGGTATTTGTTAAGTGGACTCCCCCCAACCAGTGGCTTCTAGAGTCTGTCGCAAGTCACTTGCGAAAAATCAGTCAAAGTGAACAGAAATGCCGCTCAAGAAGCCTAAACTCCGGAAGTCAACTCGGTGTAAGCACCAAAGCTTCATGAAACAACTAGAAGGGCGAAGCAAAGTGGAGAAGTTGCGAATGCTGAACGAACATACTTTCTACCAGGCCGGAGAGCGTGGCCGCGACACTGACTTCGGTGAGGATGTAGTTCCAATAATTCAACCTCATGGTCACTCTGATGGAAAGGACTTGGCTTATCTAAGGGCTAATAAGCGTTTAGTTTCACGACAACACAGAGAAGTGGCTGCTAAGACTCTCGCTTGATCTGGGAAGAAGGGGCCAAGCAACCAGTAGCCTCCGTATCAACATGGCGATTGTGTGTCTGACGACAATGATAGTAGCGAAGATGATGGTGATTTCGTACCGGAAATAGACCAAGAAATTGAAGAAGCTGTCAATGGAGAGAAGGAACCTACTCCTTGCAAGCACAAGAAAGTGGCGGCTAGAGCCAAAACTTCTCCTCGATCAACAAAAGCGAGCGCTTAGCGCTCCGCAAGAAACTGCAGGAACCAAGCGCAGCTCAAGTGACCGAGGAGAAGGAGATGGAAGAAAGGCGTGCCGCAACCGTTGTACTATGTCCAAAAGCTGCCGCTACCGAGGAAGGATGTTCTGCAGCTCTACAGAAGTCTCGCGAGAGTGAAACTTCCGCCGCAAAGATCAAGTCAAAGAAGAGAACGGATAACGCTCTAGCCAAACCCATAAGCCGTCATCGCCTCCCCAGCCAAAGAGGAGGAAGACCAATGCCGCGATGGAAATCAGTGATGGCGCTACTTCTCCGAGGTAGGTTGGTGTCTGTTACAACGTCTGCCGCTTCAACATGTTGGACGTCGTGTAGAAACATCCAACAAGAACAACATGCCAGGTAGGTTGGTGTCTGTTACAACGTCTGTCGCTTCAACATGTTGGACGTCGTGTAAAAACATCCAACAAGAACAACATGCCGTACCATCTCCGGAGGAAGATACAACATGCGAAGATGATGTCAGGTGCAACCTTATCGACATGTTGTACATATCCAACATGAAGAAATCGCGTACTATATAACATGAAGTGGCGTAGAGTATTACCATACTAACCATTTAGTATATTAATTTCTGTAGGTTCGTTGTGATCTAAGCAACTGCTAACGATACACATAGGGCTTATATTCAGAACTTCAGACGGATCGGGATTGACCAATTCTTGAGCGAGATGACAGGAGTACCTTTGCAAAAGATTGGGGCAACATGGACGATATGCGTAGAGATGGCTGAACTTTCAATGCGACTTGACGGTGTGCTTATTAAATGCTTTATGCTACATTATGTGCGATATGTATTGATGCTGGATGTTGCTCCTTATAGATGTGTTGTGCAGTGCGTCAGAAGAAACCGGAGAATTTAGTGACTGATGTTGATTGACTGATGAACTATGATGAGTCCGGACCCGCGGCGAAACTGATCAAGAGAGAGAGAGGTTAGGGTACGGGCCCGACCAGACATTTCTTGGAGCCAATAAGGAGTTGGGTCGATCCGGTACTATCATTCCGATACAGATCGAGATTGAGCTGTAGTTGGAGGTCGATCGAGTACAACCATTCCGATACATGACATAATCAAGAAAATAGATGGCTGACAGCGAAGGAGCTAGCTGATGGGATGCAAACAGTGGACGCGCAAGAGGTACACAAGGGGTCGTAAGCAAAGTTATGCCTAGAACTAAGACAAAGTTATGTCTAGAACTAAGATACATAACAGAGAGACTTTTTCTTCCTACTACACAAGTGGCTTTTGAAGATATATTCTTGGGACGGCACACGTGGCTCTGGACTTCGGGGCGGGAATTTATATTAGCCCCGACCCGCGACCAAAGGAACAGCTAAGTACACTGAGAGTATGCACGAGCAGTTGGATAGCTTGGCCAGCCCCGCTTGGTCTCTCCACAAACTCCCTCACAATCGGAAGTGGCAAACATCGGAAAGGAAAAGAACCCAGTAAATAACAACCCCGGTCAATTTCAAGGACAAGACAACCCGAATTGCTTTGGCTAGAAAACCCATCCAAGACGGACACATCGTGAAGATTTCCGCGCGGAAGAAGCAGAAAACCATTTGAAGTTGTTCTTTTTCTTCACGCCGGTTATCTTCTAGAAAGTTGTGGCAAAGAAAGAAGCAGAAAACCATTTGAAGTTGTTGTTTTTCTTCACGCCGGTTATCTTCTGGAAAGTTGTGGCAAAGGAGACGCATCCATATTTTCTACAAAATTTGACGGCCAGAGTGGATCGAATGTTCAAGAAACAGAAACCCCTGGGGGAAACCGGAAGAGCAGTTCATGACCCGAGAGTCCAAAAAGCAGACATCAGGCCTCATGAAATTTTACACGTTTTGGGGCTGTTATTAGCAAGGATGCTAAAACCTTATCGCCGAAGATTCCGTGGCCATTAGATCAGAAACAGTGTGGACACTGTATCGCGAGGGACATTCTACAACTGGATGTCCCGCAAACGCTTAAAACAATTATGGCAAGCCTCCATTTCACAAAAAATGCCGACGTTCGAGCAACAACCAATTGAGCTTGGAAGGTGCGCCATGTAATTGAGACACTGCAGCAAACATCCCCATCGGAATACTCCACTCCCCCAGTGGTTTCATTCGACGTAGGTATCATACCATCACGGAATCGCAAGAACCCACTCGTCAGTACTTGAAGGCAAAACCCCACAAATGGGGAATGAAACTACTTTTGACGTGCTGTACCGAGACTGCTTACTGTATGAGGAACGATTTCATGAGTCCGTAGGGACTCATTTTCTTTTGGCTGAGTAAAACATGTTGTATCTGAATTGTCATGATATGATGTATCCGATAACATGTAGACTTGAAGTTTACTGCGGTGCGGCTCAACATAATGCAGAAATGGGTGTGGTGAAGTGTATGAATGGCACGACAAAATGTGATAAGAACAAATGTGATTGAATACGAGGATAGGGTTCGGATCAGTATCAGATATGGTGCCATCATTTAGGGACTTGTATCCATCTTGATCCAACTCGGTGGTACCATTTTTTGGGTACACCTGTAATCATTCAAGACTGAGAGCCAGTGCGTTGGACATAGGAAGATTACTGGACATGAAGAGTAGGGTAGACTTTGGAATATACTTCGGAGAACATATCCTGCCTCTACTGAGACTACGTGGAACAACTTCCAGGCTGGGAAGTACATTGATCCACTGATGGCAAAGGAATCGCGCAAGTTATCTAAGAGGAAGGAAGGCCCAGGACTTTTGAATTCGCTAAGTAAAGGAGAATATTTCTAAGAACAACGTATTGTGTTCTACTTTCCAGCGCAAGAACATTTATTGGCCTATCCGTAGACTCAAGATCTACCAAGTCGGTCAAGAAGATGAAACCGAGGACCCCTACGTATACTTGGCCGGCGAGGAGCTCATCTCCCCTAAAAAGACCCCGCCATCGAAGCGGTAAGTGACGTAAAGGAAACACACCCAAGGACAACTTCATCGACTGATCAAGGCGAAGCCCGATGAAGACCGACATACCGAGTGAATGATACCCGCGAAGTCGTCACCCCAATTATCCCACGTGCCGTCCACACGGTATCATCAAGACCCAACAAGGACATCCTCATCGAGTTACTTGGGAAGAGCGTAACCTGCCCTATCCACGGGCACACAAGGTGAGACCAGACTCAGCCCATCACGGACGATCGGAGCACCCCCTCCGTTAGTCGGTAGTCCGAAGCACTGTGTGTGAGGACCTCGGCGATCAGCAATTTTTGCTGAGCGGCTTCACCACATGGGTAACGTCCCTGGCAACCAGATATCCGCCGACCCTAATACGGGAGGTTCGAAACGTGAAAGCTGTATTACCAACTCCAGAAACAATGTATATCACTTAGTGGTTACAGACCGTCTCTACACGTCTGTTCAACTAGAATTTCAGCTTTTATAGCGAAATGTGTAAAGCATTGGTATGATTATGGATGATAAGATTGGCTACCCCGAGTAATTACTGAAAAACTCGGAATCGTCCATAACTAATCCCCATGGAACTGTGCGAATGGCAGTAACAAAGAACTGTCCGATAATGACCGGACTGGTATGGTGGGATTGAAAGCCTGCTCAATTCTGGGGCACAGGCTCAAGTCGCGCAGTAGAGACATGCCGTTTGTAGTTGTGATTGTGTATTTACATTGCAGAGTTAACAATCTCACTAATTCTTTTGGTCTGACAGAGACGCGGACGAGGGGTACTTGAGGGCGGTGTCACACCATGTCTTGCCCAAAGATGATAAGAGACTATCATCTGTGGGTGGGAGGTGTTGACATTCGCGATCAACCTTGACTGTAATGATACTCTCTGCGAATGCAGGCGTGGTGCGAGAAGTATATTCATGGGGATCTTTGATGTTGCCATCGTAAACGCGTGAATTGTGTGTAGAGAGGCACAAAAGGGGAGTAATCAGAAGCTAGTGACGCATGCAGAGTTATTACCGAAGCTACAGGCGTAAATGCTCGCGCTGACTGACAAGGATTTTGAGGAGCGGGTAAGTTCTTCATGTTGCCTGTCAACATGTTGTCTGGTCGGAGTCTAGTCTGACAGAGCAGATACATGTTGCCTGCCGATATGTTGTATACTACTTTTACACCACTACGTTCTTGTTGCTTCCAAGTCGATACAAGCCAAACCTATTCATTAGCAGTGTTCCCTCAATTGAGCAAAGGACACGAATGGTTGAAGAGCCCTGACTACCAGACAGTCAAAGGGGTTCGAAAGCACCACCAATACCAGTGTTAAGTGTGTTCAATTATTAAACGCCGCATTGGTGCTCGTCAAGCAACAAAGTTCTGTTGTGCTGGCTGCAGTATGTCCAACAAGGCTAGGTACGTACGTGGTCGTATATGGACGTGTATACTATGGTCAACACGTGTGTGTGTACATGACGCAGAGCATATCTGTACCAAAGTGTTTGACCATTTTTCAAGGAAACACCATGACTTTTCACCAGATCTGGCATTACACAAAACCAAGCACCACCACCTCCAATGCGGGCGAGACATGCAGACAATCATGAGCATCGCCATAATACTGGCGAAGATGAAGAAGGCGGCGACACCAGTGGATTCAGTGAAGCCAACCAGGGCAGTGATGCTGAAGATGAAGGCGATAACGATGATGCTACTGTTGTGAGCTGATTCTCGGACCAGATTCACCAGCACTGTAAGATTCACCACACAAAAGAGAGAGTGAGATTCTCCGTACCCTTCTTCCTATCTCCCTGTATCCACCCTTGCTTCCTATATCGACCATTCTCAGCCGCACAGTGACTTGGAGCACGGCGCCAATCCTCGGACCAGACGCAGCTACGGACGTCAGCGCATCAGTCGCTACCTCGAAGTAACATGTTTCAAATCGTCAAAATGTGATTAAAAACAGCTTAGGGATAGGGAGGTTATGCGACGGAGTCACACGAGCATCTTGCTTTGAGGAAGCGTGCTATCAGG